>JAXIVJ010000871.1:0-171453 GCA_036785665.1 Chirona hameri
GCCCACTGTCACTGTCAGACACCTGACATGTAGACTGGAGGGATGACAGCTGTCAGATACAGGCTCACAGTCACTGTCAGATACCTGACAGGCAGACTGGAGGGATGACAGATGTCAGATACAGGCTCACAGTCAGACACCTGACAGGCAGACTGGAGGGATGGCAGATGTCAGATACAGGCTAACAGTCAGATACCTGACAGGCAGACTGGAGGGATGACATGTCAGATACAGGCTCACAGTCAGATACCTGGCAGGCAGACTGGAGGGATGACATATGTCAGATACAGGCTCACAGTCAGACACCTGACATGCAGACTGGAGGGATGACAGCTGTCAGATACAGGCTCACTGTCACTGTCAGACACCTGACAGGCAGACTGGAGGGATGACAGATGTCAGATACAGGCTCACAGTCAGATACCTGGCAGGCAGACTGGATGGATGACATATGTCAGATACAGGCTCACAGTCACTGTCAGACACCTGACAGGCATACTGGAGGGATGACATATGTCAGATACAGGCTCACAGTCAGACACCTGACAGGCAGACTGGAGGGATGACAGATGTCAGATACAGGCTCACTGTCAGATACCTGACAGGCCGACTGGAGGGATGACAGATGTCAGATACAGGCTCACTGTCAGACACCTGACAGGAAGACTGGAGGGATGACATATGTCAGATACAGCTTCACAGTCAATGTCAGACACCCGACAGTCAGACTGGAGGGATGACATATGTCATATACAGGCTCAGTCACGTCAGACACCTGCCAGGCAGACTGGAGGGATGACATATGTCAGATACAGGCTCACAGTCAGATACCTGGCAGGCAGACTGGAGGGATGACATATGTCAGATACAGGCTCACAGTCAGTCAGATACCTGACAGGCATACTGGATGGATGACAGCTGTCAGATACAGGCTCACAGTCAGACACCTGACAGGCAGACTGGAGGGATGGCAGATGTCAGATACAGGCTAACAGTCAGATACCTGACAGGCAGACTGGAGGGATGACATGTCAGATACAGGCTCACAGTCAGATACCTGGCAGGCAGACTGGAGGGATGACATATGTCAGATACAGGCTCACAGTCAGACACCTGACATGCAGACTGGAGGGATGACAGCTGTCAGATACAGGCTCACTGTCACTGTCAGACACCTGACAGGCAGACTGGAGGGATGACAGATGTCAGATACAGGCTCACAGTCAGATACCTGGCAGGCAGACTGGATGGATGACATATGTCAGATACAGGCTCACAGTCACTGTCAGACACCTGACAGGCATACTGGAGGGATGACATGTCAGATACAGGCTCACAGTCAGACACCTGACAGGCAGACTGGAGGGATGACAGATGTCAGATACAGGCTCACTGTCAGATACCTGACAGGCCGACTGGAGGGATGACAGATGTCAGATACAGGCTCACTGTCAGACACCTGACAGGAAGACTGGAGGGATGACATATGTCAGATACAGGTTCACAGTCAATGTCAGACACCCGACAGTCAGACTGGAGGGATGACATATGTCATATACAGGCTCACAGTCACGTCAGACACCTGCCAGGCAGACTGGAGGGATGACATATGTCAGATACAGGCTCACAGTCAGATACCTGGCAGGCAGACTGGAGGGATGACATATGTCAGATACAGGCTCACAGTCAGTCAGATACCTGACAGGCATACTGGATGGATGACAGCTGTCAGATACAGGCTCACAGTCAGACACCTGACAGGCAGACTGGAGGGATGACAGCTGTCAGATACTGGCTCACAGTCAGACACCTGACAGGCAGACTGGAGGGATGACAGATGTCAGATACTGGCTCACAGTCAGACACCTGACAGGCAGACTGGAGGGATGGCATATGTCAGATACAGGCTCACTGTCAGATACCTGACAGGCAGACTGGAGGGATGACATATGTCACATACAGGCTCACTGTCAGATACCTGACATGCAGACTGGAGGGATGACAGATGTCAGATACAGGCTCACAGTCAGACATCTGACAGGCAGACTTGAGGGATGACAGATGTCAGATACAGGCTCACAGTCAGACACTTGACAGGCAGACTGGAGGGATGACAGATGTCAGATACAGGCTCACTGTCACTGTCAGATACCTGACAGGCGGACTGGAGGGATGACAGATGTCAGATACAGGCTCAGTCAGATACCTGACAGGCAGACTGGAGGGATGACATATGTCAGATACAGGCTCACTGGCAGACACCTGACAGGCAGACTGGATGGATGGCAGATGTCAGATACAGGCTCACAGTCATGTCAGATACCTGACAGGCAGACTGGAGGGATGACATATGTCAGATACAGGCTCACAGTCAGATACCTGGCAGGCATACTGGAGGGATGACATATGTCAGATACAGGCTCACTGTCACTGTCAGATACCTGACAGGCAGACTGGAGGGACGACATGTCAGATACAGGCTCACAGTCAGACATCTGGCAGGCAGACTGGAGGGATGCCAGATGTCATATACAGGTTCACTGTCACTGTCAGATACCTGCCAGGCAGACTGGAGGGATGACAGATGTCAGATACAGGCTCACAGTCAGACACCTGACAGGCAGACTGGAGAGATGACAGATGTCAGATACAGGCTCACAGTCAGACACCTGACAGGCCGACTGGAGAGATGACAGATGTCAGATACAGGCTCACAGTCAGACATCTGACAGGCAGATTTGTAATGTTAGCGTTTGTTTTGTTTGTAAACAAATTGTAAAAAACGAATGCTTACACGGATTAAAAGCAGCTGGTTGTCATGGCAGACTCATTCTAGCATATTACTAGAGGCCGGCAATGCGATCGGGGCATTGCCTTGGGTCAAAATCGTACGATAATTCCGTAGTTTGGCCCCAGCCGGCCAGGCCACCGCTGACTGGCCGTTGCGGTGACTTCAGACTGTGACGTCACCACAAGCCGCCACTGGGCGGCGTGCCGGCCGGCCGGCTGTCAGTGCTGTGCGGCGCAGTATCCTGCTATGCGGCACAGTATCCACGGCCGGCCGGTACCAGCTGAAGGCGGAGGCCCGCTCCTTCAAAATGGTAACTTGGTTTTACCCCCTGGAGGGTTTATTTTGCCCCCCTCAGTATCGGCAGCCATTAATAGATTTTGGGCCGCTGTATCGCGCACGTGACCTGCGAGTATCAAGTCTGTGTCACCAACCGTGTGACCTGAGCAGGCGAAAAATAAAAAAAAATGTTGGCGCCCACTTTTTGCACTTGGCACGTGCCACGTGCCATCGATTTACCCGAAAATGGTACCATCCTCTGTCCGCAGTGTTGCCAAATGGAACGGTGCCACCCGCGTCAAAATCGGACCAGCCGTTTGGGCTCCACGTGCCAATATGCTCCGTTGGACACAAACGCACACACACACACACAAACAAGCTCCTCCCACTTCCCGAGCGACAGCCCGGTGGAAATCTTCGAACTCAGAAAAACATGTAAACATGTTTCTCTTCTTTCTACGATTTTGAACTAAAAGTGAAGTCTAAAAAGATACTAAAAGAACACGTTGGTTGTCATTACAATAAACAACAGTACTTTGTATTCTTCTTAGGCAAGCAGCAGGTTGACGGGCCTTGGTGCCGTGTTTCACCCACCTCGATCAAATCGTCGAAGAGATCCAGCTTGAAGCCCTCGACTGAGTGGAGCGGAGCGCGGATCTTCCACAGGTCCGTGTACTCGACTCCGACACAGCGAAACTCGGCTGAATGGGGAATGGTCTGAAACACGGAAACAAAATAACACATTGTCAATACCAGCCGTCAGACCCAGACGGCACATCTTCATCACCAATCAAATATTATTCGGACTAAATGTAGAACCTGGATTCAACTCGACATATTTAGTGTAGTCGATATCCGCGGTGCTGAATATCTTCAGCATGACAACTAAAGCAGCCAATGATCATTCACGCTGAAAACACACTGGATAAAATCTGGAGCCGGTGAGATGGAGCTTACAAATCATATTCGATTCATCACAAGCGCTAAGAATGTAAGACTGATATAAAGCGTCTTCTGAAAGGTGTTTGTGGAATCTAAGCCCGAAACGCTCTATCGCTTCTTACCTCTTTGCCTGTACGCGAGCCTCTGACCCATGTATTTGGGAGCAGACACTGATCTCAGCCCCTGTACCCTCCTTCCCCGCAGCCCTTTCTCTCCTATCCCGCATCCCCTCTCATTATCCCTCCTCCTTCCCCGCCTTCACTGACCCGTGTATTTTCGCTGCAGAGGCTGGCCAGCTGGCGGGCGCGGTACCAGAAGTGCAGGTCGTGCCAAGGCAGCACCGAGCCGTAGAAGAACGGCTCTCCAAACAGCACGTCGACCGGCCCGGTGACGGCCGTGGCCGCCGACTCGGGCTCCACGAACTGCACGATGTCGTCAGCGTCATTGTCTCTACAGTACATCTCCAGCGCTCGGCGGGTGATGCGGCTCGACTCGAGGACGTACACCCGGCCGGCGCCCATCTGCGCCGCCAGCACTGCGTAAACACAGCTGGAGACGGACGGAACGGATAGAGCGGCCGTCAGATATAGACGGACGGAGCGGGACAGAGCGGCCGTCAGAGATCAGACGCACAGCTAGAGACGGACGGAACGGGACAGAGCAGCCGTCAGAGATCAGACGCACAGCTGGTGAGAAGACGTACAGAGCACGGGAGCGACGGTTGATTAAATTAATTAATTCAGAACAAAACAATGGCATGCGCTGAACATCTGTGAAACAAAAACAAACGGTCTGTATATCAACAGGTACAAATCGGATGGCGCAATGCACACCTACAGCACCACCATGTCGTTCGTACGAGTCCCGCAACTGAGGTCTGAGCCTGTAACATCTCTCATCCCCAGTCAGACCCGAGCCAGTCGCCACGATCTACAGATACTCACGCGTCCGAGATGACCAGCACGGTACAGCCGGGGGTGATGGCGGCCCGCAGCGCCGTTTTGTACTACTCACGCGTCCGAGATGACCAGCACGGTACAGCCGGGGGTGATGGCGGCCCGCAGCGCCGCTTTGTACTACTCACGCGTCCGAGATGACCAGCACGGTACAGCCGGGGGTGATGGCGGCCCGCAGCGCCGCTTTGTACTACTCACGCGTCCGAGATGACCAGCACGGTACAGCCGGGGGTGATGGCGGCCCGCAGCGCCGCTTTGTACTACTCACGCGTCCGAGATGACCAGCACGGTACAGCCGGGGGTGATGGCGGCCCGCAGCGCTGTGTACTCACGCGTCCGAGATGACCAGCACGGTACAGCCGGGGGTGATGGCGGCCCGCAGCGCTGTGTACTCACGCGTCCGAGATGACCAGCACGGTACAGCCGGGGGTGATGGCGGCCCGCAGCGCTGTGTACTCACGCGTCCGAGATGACCAGCACGGTACAGCCGGGGGTGATGGCGGCCCGCAGCGCTGTGTACTCACGCGTCCGAGATGACCAGCACGGTACAGCCGGGGGTGATGGCGGCCCGCAGCGCTGTGTACTCACGCGTCCGAGATGACCAGCACGGTACAGCCGGGGGTGATGGCGGCCCGCAGCGCTGTGTACTCACGCGTCCGAGATGACCAGCACGGTACAGCCGGGGGTGATGGCGGCCTTCAGCGCCGCTGTGTACGCCTCGTGCCGCCGGGGGTCGTTCATGGCGCCGGCCCGCGTCCGACTCACGGTCACGTGCAGACCGCACAGACAGATGGGCGCCGGGTCACTGACCTTGCCCGGGACAGGCACACTGCAGACAGAGGGGAGGGCGTTATCAGCACAGGAAATATAACACCGAACGGTAAAATCGCAAGGTGGCAAGAAAACTTAGATAGTTCTTGCCGAGCATTCAGAGGATACACTGCTGGTCACACCTGGCTTCACCGCTGGTGACACCTGGCTTCACCGCTGGTGACACCTGGCTTCACTGCTGGTCACACCTGGCTTCACTGCTGGTCACACACCTGACTTCACTGCTGGTCACACCTGGCTTCACTGCTGGCCACACCTGGCTTCACCGCTGGTCACACCTGTCTTCACTGCTGGTCACACCTGGCTTCACTGCTGGTCACACCTGGTTTCACTGCTGGTCACACCTGGCTTCACTGCTAGTCACACACCTGGCTTCACTGCTAGTCACACACCTGGCTTCACTGCTAATCACACACCTGGCTTCACTGCTGGTCACACACCTGGCTTCACTGCTAATCACACACCTGGCTTCACTGCTGGTCACACACCTGGCTTCACTGCTGGTCACACCTGGTATCACTGCTGGTCACACCTGGCTTCACCACTGGTCACACCTGGCTTTTAGTCCATTTTGTCGCCTATGACTGACCTTTCAAACTTCGGACTGGAGCCATGCTGCGCTATGGCCAAAGGCCTACATAAGATTGGAGTCGTTTTGCCTTGTGTTGATTCTTGCTGACATAGGTACCAAATTTAAATATGGGAGCAGAACACAATTATATATTTCCATCCCTATGCATAGCTTTAACCTCAAACAAAGCACACATCTGTATCGATCACATTGCCCTGGACTTAAATTATCAACACCCCATTACAACCCGAATGTGCCAGCTTCGCTTGCCCTCGACTCACTCCTCGTTGTCGTTGACGCTGAACCAGAGGCTGTACTCGTCGTGTGAGGAGACCAGGTTGAACTCGTCCCTCCTGCGCAGGCGCACCTCGCGGGGCACATAGTAGACGGCCTGCATCCAGTGGTCGCGCCACGGCAGGTCGGCCGGTCCGCTGTCCGGCCGGCCCTGGGTGTCCGGGTGGGCCCAGTATGGCGCACAGGACAACAGTACCTGGGGTATATCAGGGGACATGGTCAGACAGGCCGGGACGACGCAGGACTCAAGAGACGCCGCTGCGGTGGAAGGTTGCAAGGCACCTCTGAAGGTGGCGCCACACGACGACACCCGGACCTGGCCTCCCAACACATAGAGCACTTACCTCACTGCAATACCTTGAGACTTTAGGAAGCGACAGAGCTGATGATAGCGCGTTTACTCGCACAGGGAACCTTCTTCAAACGGAGGAAGGGATGGAAACGGGACGGTATGGGCCGTTGAACCGGCTATTTCTCACCTCTCCGGCTGGGTCCATGGTGATGTCCCACCACATGAGGACGGCGTGCGCCGTGCCTGGAGGGAGGGAGGGAGGGAGGGGAGGGGAGGGGAGGGAGGGGAGGGAGGGGAGGGAGGGGAGGGAGGGGAGGGAGGGGAGGGAGGGGAGGGAGGGAGGGAGGGAGGGAGGGAGGGAGGGAGGGAGGGAGGGAGGGAGGGAGGGAGGGAGGGAGGGAGGGAGGGAGGGAGGGAGGGAGGGAGGGAGGGAGGGAGGGAGGGAGGGAGGGAGGGAGGGAGGGAGGGAGGGAGGGAGGGAGGGAGGGAGGGAGGGAGGGAAGCGGTGGTGGCTTACCTCTCCTGCAGGGTCCATGGTGATGTCCCACCACATGAAGACGGCGTGCGCCGTGCCCGAGTTGATGGCCTCCACCCGCGCCACTGACGTGCGGTCAAACACGATCGGTGTGCGGTTAGTCCAGTCAAACCTGAACATCAGACAGAAAACAGGGAATAGTGAGCAGACGACACAGCCGGACATATTCACGAATACTCACATCCATTGGAGACTAAATGATGCAAACAGGACAGAAAACAAATAGGAGGAACTGGCAATATCGCAAGTAATTCCACATAGCCAAATACTAGTGCTGGCTCACCCCAATAAAGATACCGAGAGTTGGAGCTTTGCGAAAATGTGTGAAGTGGTGGGATGCCGTATTCAGAGGTGTTCAATCGCGGAATTCAGTGGTGTTCAATCGCGATATTCAGTGGTGTTCAATCGCGTGACGTAGTGCGGCTCACCCGAACACGGGCACCGGCTGTGAGAGCGGTGTGAAGTCGGTCCGAGTCAGCTGACTCAGCTGGAGGTCATGAACGGCGGCGGCGCCGTGATAAACTCACCCGAACACGGGCACCGGCTGTGAGAGCGGCGTGAAGTCGGTCTGAGTCAACTGGTTCAGCTGGAGGTCATGGACGTCTGCGGCGCCGTGATAAACTCACCCGAACACGGGCACCGGCTGTGAGAGCGGCGTGAAGTCGGCCCGAGTCAGCTGGCTCAGCTGGAGGTCATGTACTGCGGCGGCGCCGTGATAAACTCACCCGAACACGGGCACCGGCTGTGAGAGCGGCGTGAAGTCGGTCTGAGTCAACTGGCTCAGCTGGAGGTCATGGACGTCTGCGGCGCCGTGATAAACTCACCCGAACACGGGCACCGGCTGTGAGAGCGGCGTGAAGTCGGCCCGAGTCAGCTGGCTCAGCTGGAGGTCATGTACTGCGGCGGCGCCGTGATAAACTCACCCGAACACGGGCACCGGCTGTGAGAGCGGCGTGAAGTCGGCCCGAGTCAGCTGGCTCAGCTGGAGGTCATGTACTGCGGCGGCGCCGTGATGAACTCACCCGAACACGGGCACCGGCTGTGAGAGCGGCGTGAAGTCGGTCTGAGCCAACTGGCTCAGCTGGAGGTCATGGACGTCTGCGGCGCCGTGATAAACTCACCCGAACACGGGCACCGGCTGTGAGAGCGGCGTGAAGTCGGCCCGAGTCAGCTGGCTCAGCTGGAGGTCATGTACTGCGGCGGCGCCGTGATAAACTCACCCGAACACGGGCACCGGCTGTGAGAGCGGCGTGAAGTCGGTCTGAGTCAACTGGCTCAGCTGGAGGTCATGTACTGCGGCGGCGCCGTGATAAACTCACCCGAACACGGGCACCGGCTGTGAGAGCGGCGTGAAGTCGGTCTGAGTCAACTGGCTCAGCTGGAGGTCATGAACGGCGGCGGCGCCGTGATAAACTCACCCGAACACGGGCACCGGCTGTGAGAGCGGCGTGAAGTCGGTCTGAGTCAACTGGCTCAGCTGGAGGTCATGAACGGCGGCGGCGCCATGACACTCTGCCACGTCGTCCGGCACGTGCAGCGGGCCCAGCGGAGAGAACCGACTCCAGCGGCGGACGGCAGGCGACTGCACCACCTGGGCGTACACCACGGCAGACGAGGGCACCACCAGACTGCCCGGCTGCCGGCAGAGGCGGGACGGTACACAGTGATGTACAGACTGAGGCAGTACAACAGTAGAGACACAGTGGAACGCTACAGAGGCACGGTACAACAGTACAGAGACACAGTACAGCAGTTACGGGGAACAACGGTATGATCAGACTGACACAAAATAGCCAACCATAGTGTAGCAGGGATTTAAATTCATCAGCACACCGATGATGGTGATTGGTGATTGGTGACTGTAGTTTGGCGACGCTTCGGAAACGAAAGTCATATGGCACATACTGAATAAGTGTACCCAGGGAATCTGATATCCAAGTTAGCAATTATTAAGAGCCCAATGCACGGCATCCATCTTTAGAATGTAAATTAACCCATTGCAGCTGCCTTTCTCTCCCCCTTCTCACCCTGCTACCCCTTCCTCCCCACCCGCCCTCACCTCCAGCAGGTGTTGATGGGCGTGTTTGAAGGTTTGAAGTCCGCCCTCTCCGATCAGCTCTGTGTCGAACACCTCCGTCACCAGCAGGTTACAGCGGTGGGCCAGGTCGCCGTCCGCGCCTACGGTCAGCTCCGTGGAGCGTTTGGACACCAGCTGCACACGCTTAGAGAGGCCGTTCTGCTCCAGGATCCTGGCGGCGCACTCTGCCATCGGACGAAACGCCTGCAGGGCACGGGATGGCGGACACAGCAGCTCTAGTCAACGGCATCAACGGCATCAACGGCATCAACGGTATCAACGGCATCAACTGCTTCAACGGCCAACTCGGAACAGTCGCTGATTAGGGTACGGTACGAACAAGTAGACGCAGGGACCTTTCGAGAAGCCTTCAATAATTAACAAGATATCAATACACATCCACTTATGAGTCAGAGCTCGTAAATTTGACTTAGCTCTGACGTAAATACTGTATAATGTATACAATTATGGAGTACCGTCCATTTGGAAGCATGTGATTTTTATTTACCCTGAGTATCAAAGTTCTTGATATATCCGATACAAACCCTCGCAAGACTGATCCAGAAGCTAGTATGTTTAGATCAAGGTTTAGGCGGCTGGGATAACCACACAGTTGTACACACGAAGGGAGATGTGGGCGACCGGCAGCCGATAAAATGAGCGTCGAACCTCGCAGGCGGTGACGGTGTCGGCGCCCAGACGACAGGCCATCATGGAGAGAAGCCCGGTGCCGGTGCCAATATCCAGCACGTGCACCGGACGGCCGGCCGCGCGCAGCGCCGCCACCGCCGCCTTCAGACCCTGCTCGTACTTCTGGTTCTGAAATCGCCGACAGGGTGACGGTAAGATATAGTTACTGGAGAAATCGCCAGCCGAGTGAGTGTTGTACACTTTGCGATAGTGAATATAATGAGGAAAGTTAGTCAAAGCGACTTTGCCGATACGTTCCTAGCCCTACGTTCCCTTTGATGGTCCGTTGACTCTCGAGTCTCGTCTGTTCCATGTCCGTACCCAGTCTGTACCCAGTCCGTTCCTGTCCGTTTCCCGTCCCTTCAATGTCCGTTCATCGCCCATGTCCCGTCTCTTTCCCGTCAGTTCCTTGTCCATTCCCAGTCCATTTCCAGTTAATTTCCCCCTCAATCGTGTTAGCTCGCTATCTGTTCCCAGGTATTTCCCTCTTTCCTTCTCCCAGACACCACTGTTACCCCGTCCGCTCCCAGCCGGCCGTAACAACTCACCCGCTCACAGCTCACCCGCTGACAACTCAAAACTCACCCGCTCACAACTCACCCGCTCACAACTTACCCGCTCACAACTCACCCGCTCACAACTCACAACTCAAAACTCACCCGCTCGCAACTCACCCGCTCACAACTCAAAACTCACCCGTTCGCAACTCACAGCTCACAACTCACCCGCTCACAACTCACAAATCACCCGCTCACAACTCAAAACTCACCCGCTCACAACTCACCCACTCACAACTCACAGCTCACCCGCTCACAACTCACAACTCACCCGCTCACAACTCACCCGCTCACAACTCACAACTCATCCGCTCAAAATTCACCCGCTCACAACTCATAACTCACTCGCTCACAACTCACCCGCTCACAACTCAGAACTCACAGCTAACAACTCACTCGCTCACAACTTACCCGCTCACAGCTCACAACTCATCCGCTCAAAATTCACCCGCTCACAACTCATAACTCACTCGATCACAACTCACCCGCTCACAACTCAACTCACCCGCTCACAACTCACCGCTCACAACTCACCCGCTCACAACTCAACTCACAACTCACCCGCTCACAACTCACCCGCTCACAACTCAGGACTCACAGCTCACAACTCACAACTTACCCGCTCACAGCTCACAACTCACCCGCTCACAACTCACAATTCACCTGCTCACAACTCACCCGCTCACAACTCATAACTCACTCACTCACAACTCACCCGTTCACAACTCACAACTCACCCGCTCACAACTCAACTCACCCGCTCACAACTCACCCGCTCACAACTCAACTCACCCGCTCACAGCTCACAACTCACTCGTTCACAACTCACCCGCTCACAGCTCACAACTCAAAACTCAACTCACCCGCTCACAATTCACAACTCACCCGCTCACAACTCACCCGCTCACAACTCACCCGCTCACAACTCACCCGCTCATAACTCACCCGCTCACAACTCACAACTTACCAGCTCACAACTCACAACTCACCCGCTCACAACTCACAACTGACAACTCACCCGCTCACAACTCACAGCTCACCCGCTCACAACTCACAACTCACCCGCTCACAACTCAACTCACCCGCTCACAACTCACCCGCTCACAGCTCACAACTCACTCGTTCACAACTCACAACTCACCCGCTCACAACTCACAACTCACCCGCTCACAACTCACAACTCATCCGCTCACAATTCACAACTCACCCGCTCACAACTCACCCGCTCACAACTCATAACTCACAACTCACCCGCTCACAACTCACAACTTACACGCTCACAACTCACCCGCTCACAACTCACAACTCACCCGCTTACAACTCACTCTCACCCGCTCACAACTCACAACTCACAATTCACCCGCTCACAACTCACCCGCTCGGTGTCGTGCAGCATATCGGCATACGCTGAGCGCGCCACCTCCTGCTGGTAGTCATACGACTCGGGCTGCATCTCCCAGTCTACAGCGCCCGTCACCGGGTTCACGCGCTGGGTGAACACGCTCATCCCACGCCGCGCCGCCGACGCCAGCAGCGGCGGCACGCGCATCCGCTGGCACCGGGGCAGCTGAAGGCCGCTTCACACAGCAGGGCAGCTGAAGGCCGCTTCACAAAGCAGGGCAGAGCGAGCCACAAGCAGCAGGCGGCCGGACTGCAGGGCTGGTGAGGGTGATAATGATGAGGTGAATACAAGGCTGAAATAGTTCAGGTCGATATGTAAACTCAGAGGTATGTGGTAGCTAGTTGGAAAAGCTAAGTGATGGTATTGTCCACAAAATCCACAAAATAAGAATAAAACGTTCATGTCAATGACAAAGTACAATATTAGGGAGGCAAATAATTGCAACATTTGCCTCCTCAAAACCTCACTTTGTCCCTGAACATATTCCTATAAATTCAGAAATAATGACACCATTACACCTACCCCTAACAAGTTCAAACAACATATCATATTTAAAATTCAATGAAATTCAATATCAATAGTGCAGCCAGAGACAGAACAATGGTGCATCAGAGGTAGCTTAAAACCATACCAAACACCATGACAAACAAACTCTGTAGAAGAAGATGCAAAAATATCTGGAGAATTTAATTGCACCAGTTAAAGTTGGCACTTCCGTCTCCCCGCAGGTGGGACACAGGGGTCCCTCGCAATTTTTTTTTATATGCCGCCACCTATGAACAGATGACCAGGAGTGCCCCCACCCTCTATCCCAACGACGCACATCACCTTACGTTATCACCAGAGAACAAAAGAGAAAATGTCGCGGCACTCCCAGCTAAGAAATGGAAGAAATAAAAAAGCAAATGAAGAGAGGTCTTTGGTTTGTTAGCTGTGGTCAAAAATAAGAAGACAGAAAGTAGTCGCTGCTGAAATCAGCAAGTGACTGCCCCCCCCCCCCCCCCCCCCCAGCTACACCCCTGGGAATCTTACTTTCTTACTTTCGCTCACACGTAACCGAGTTAGTAAGGATCGCAAGTGTTTGCCTCACTGTCTGCTGCCCCGATCTCGTTGCTATCAAAAAAGGTTTGCCAGGCAGTGAGGCAGGATACACTTTCCTTCATACAGGTTGGGCATTAGGCAAGGCAGGTCCTGGTCGAGGTAAGCAGGTCTTTGCCGGAACCCGGTGAGTCCTCCCAGCTAAGCAAGGCTTGTTGCTGTTCGGTTTCACCGGGTTCCAGCGCCGGTTAGTCGAGGTGGCTTTCGTGAATGTGGTAATATCAAATTATCAAATTAATGCTACTTCAAGAAAGTAGAGGAGAAATAGAGGTATTGATATTGGACAGGACCAATATAAACCTCCATCCCTGAGAGAGAAGATCCCTGAGACGTTTCTGCACTGGACGCAGTGCTTCAGTGGTCACCGGCCGATTCAGTGCAAAGGGCCCCTGCACCCCTTCTGCGGGGACTCCCCGCAGAAGGGACTCCACCATCGGTATCTCGCCGCCGGGGAGAGGTCGACGCGTACCATCACCTTCTGATGAAATGCCCGGCCCGGCCCTGGTGGCTTCCATCAACCTTCCGCCGGGGAGAGGTCGACGCGCACCATCACCTTCTGATGAAATGCCCGGCCCGGCCCTGGTAGCTTCCATCAACCTTCCGCCGGGGAGAGGTCGGCGCGTACCATCACCTTCTGATGAAATGCCCGGCCCGGCCCTGGTGGCTTCCATCAACCTTCCGCCGGGGAGAGGTCGACGCGCACCATCACCTTCTGATGAAATGCCCGGCCCGGCCCTGGTGGCTTCCATCAACCTAGTTGCAAATCATTCTGGAGCCCACTCTGGAGGCTATGCGGAGCAGCCGAGTGGTGGCGGCCCTGGGGTCCCCTGTCCGATCCTTACAGAGTCAGCCCTGGGATCCCCTGTCCGATCATTACGGAGTCAGCCCTGGGGTCCCCTGTCCGATCCTTACAGAGTCAGCCCTGGGGTCCCCTGTCCGATCCTTACAGAGTCAGCCCTGGGTCCCCTGTCCGATCCTTACAGAGTCAGCCCTGGGGTCCCCAGTCCGATCCTTACAGAGTCAGCCCTGGGATCCCCTGTCCGATCCTTACAGTCAGCCCTGGGGGCCCCTGTCCGATCCTTACAGAGTCAGCCCTGGGGTCCCCTGTCCGATCCTTACAGAGTCAGCCCTGGAGTCCCTTGTCCGATCCTTACAGTCAGCCCTGGGGTCCCCTGTCCGATCCTTACAGTCAGCCCTGGGGTCCCCTGTCCGATCCTTACAGAGTCAGCCCTGGGGTCCCCTGTCCGATCCTTACAGAGTCAGCCCTGGGGTCCCCTGTCCGATCCTTACAGAGTCAGCCCTGGGATCCCCTGTCCGATCCTTACAGTCAGCCCTGGCCCCTGGGGTCCCCTGTCCGATCCTTACAGAGTCAGCCCTCAGAAGCCCAGCGCTCTCCCGACTGAGCTACAGGGGCAGAATCGTGATCATAGCCAGGTATGTCTAAATCTCATATTGTTTTGAACCTTCGTTAAACTTTGACGTTTCTGAACTGTCATGATTTTTCAGCACATGCTAGTTTTTTTCCTCTCAACAAATTCATGTTTTTTTTAGCTATATAACAAAATAGCCATATTAAATATACCTGTATAATATTTGTAATATTACTCTTCATGTCATTCATGTTATTTGTACAAAATATAGATATGATCGGACATTTTTGGTGCAGAGTGGAATCAATGGAATCATATTTGGAATCAAGCTTTTTAGGCGCCCTGGAATCAGATTTGGAATCAATTTCCCTCGTAAAATATCTATTGGAATAGGAATCAGAATCAAAATCAGACACATCTGGCTTGGCATGGAATCAGAATTGATTCTGCTGAAGCGGAATCAACTATCAAGCACAAGTCTGTTGAGATCAATGCACCAGCATGTGGAGCTATTTTGCTTGGATGGCTTGTGATCCCAGTGCATGATCTCTGAGAACGAAGTGTCATGATATGTAACTGTACTGTATTTTTTAAATTGTACTTGCCATTGCTTGGCATACTCAGTCTCTGACTTCCCTTGATAGTATGCCTTCTCAGGCATGAAACTGGCCATGGGAATATGATTAATGCCATGCAGTTATGTGGAGGTCTGTTCTCAGCATAGATAGCTAAAAATCTCAGCACTCTTGTCGTTGTTTTACTACAGTTTGACAGTGTGCCAAACAGTTCTGTTTGAATCATGCAACACACTGTGAATGTTACCAGTGAGGGCAGACAGCGCCTTGAATACACCTATAATAATTGGAAACTGTCTGGCATGTTGCTGCAGCACTTCGAATATAGCCACACCACAACTGCAAGATCCTTGTCCAGCGAATCTGCTTCATCTTGCACCCTTGCTGGGTCAGTGGGTAATCAGGGCTGACCTGGCCTGTCCGGGAGGCCGGAGCAGAGTGCTGAGTGGTACTCAAAACAGCAGGTCGGCCCTGGCAAGGTCCGGTCACTAATGGTCGGCCCTAAACCTGTTTAGAAGTCTCCAGGAAAGGACATGTTAAATAAAACACATTCAATTAGCTTGAAATTTCAGTGCAAATTTTGGTGGGCAAATTTTGGCACATGATGGGTCACTGAGCCCGCTGAGGTGTTCAGCGTAGTGTGTGTATATTTTCCAGTCTGGCGACTGGCCCTGGATGTGTCCTATTCTCAGACTTTTCATGCCATCAGAATATAAACAATGCATCAATATCTTCTGCATTCTGATAGCATGAAAAGTTTGAGATTCGGATGTGTCCGAATGGGGGACTTTTACCCTAGTCGATACTGACACTACATCACCAATAGCATGAAAAGTCTGGTGTTAGGATGTGTCCAGGGTTAGTTGTTCACCCTACATATTGGAGAAATAAACCAATTAAGTTAATTAAATTAAAATGTGTTTCAGTTGAATAAATGTACAGATACTATTTGTATTACAGCATAAGCAACGAGTTTGCATAGCCACAGGCAGTGAAGTAAAGGTTTTTCAATTATGCATTTAAGTTTGGTGGGCCCACCATCTTCAATTGCAAAAATTTCCTGTTGAAATATAGTGCAAAAATAAAGTGTCAAGAGTCCTGAAAACGAATTTCAATCAAAACATAATACTGTCATGCATGTCAGTTTGCGGACAATATTAAAACATGCCTGTCGTCCAGATATGATTGGCTCATGGGTGGTCCCCGTCAGTCAAAGCTCAAAGCAAGCCAAGTAGCCAAGTAGGTAACTCATCCCAGGGTAGTTGATAAGCAATTCATCAACGGTATATACCAATTATAAATGAACTCACCCAACCGCACGGCAATCGAAAATAAAATTGCAATGCAACGTAACGCAAATCGCAATGCTGATGCGCAACGAGGACTGAATGGAAGCTCGTCTAAGTCGCGCACGAAACGCCTACCAACGAAATATGGTAGCTTTTTACCTTCCTCGAGTTTAGGGGAAAATTGGGTAAGACGACCCACATTTGTTTCGAGACATATAAACGTAGTTTTTGACAAATGTACAACTGTATGACCATAGGTGTCGATTTATATACTTTTGGGGTGGCCCTCGGCCCCCCCCCCAATGTTGAGCTCGGCCCCCCAATCGTACCCTCGTCGCCCCCAATGGTACCGGTCGCCTCCCTGTGACACACGGTATAGCGCTCGTCCAGTCTGTATTCCGTCTCGTACCAGACTCCCGCGCACACGCCAGGCGGCCGCAGTCCCCACCCGGCCGGCCGACATGCCAGCGGGCTTGACACCGCAGGGGCGGCTCCAGGAAGGTATTGTGGGGCACACTATCACATCTCCCTCCCCCCGGCGAGTCCCGCAGTAGGGACTCTTCATCTTATGATTAGTACATACCTACATTACAAACCATAACGTAACACGAACCGAGAGCAGCCTGATCGCGTACGAAGTACTCGACAAGACCATTTACTCAGCCTTCCTCGCATCCGCGGGACGGCTGCCGGCAAGCGACAGTTCGCATATCGTGCCGCCGACCGTTGCAATGCACTACCGCCCGAATTCTCGACCATGTCGGTATCACAGTTCAAGCATTCTCTTAAACTTCACTTGAGTTCCTCACCTGCCTGACTCGCTCGTCTTCATTCATTCGCCGCGATCTTATATATATATTTTTGTTTCTACTCGTATGGCTTTTATCTTCGTTTTTAAACTGTCCTGTCATTAGCCTTGACCTCTGTATGGTGTGTGTCTTGTGTGACAGTTTTACCCATATTGTGCCCATGCTCGTATTGTTTTGACTCGGGTTCAAGAATAGCCCCGTCGGCCCTGGCCATGTTCCGGGGACGGACCCATGATGTACAATAAATAATAAATAAATAAATAAAGACCTGCCTCGCGGCGGTGACGATGGGTACCGGCCGCGCGGCGACGACGGGTACCGGTCACACGGCGGCGACGACGGGTACCGGCCGCGCGGCGACGACGGGTACCGGTCACACGGCGGTGACGATGGGCACCGGTCACGCGGCGGTGACGATGGGTACCGGTCACACGGCGGTGACGATGGGCACCGGTCACGCGGCGGTGACGATGGGTACCGGTCACACGGCGGTGACGATGGGTACCGGTCACGCGGCGGTGACGATCGGTACCGGTCACGCGGCGGTGACGATGGGTACCGGTCACGCGGCGGTGACGATGGGTACCGGTCACGCGGCGGTGACGATGGGTACCAGTCACGCGGCCCCCGCTGATAGTCGGTCCTCGACCGACACACAGCTGCGAAGTGGTGCAGTCCTTGGCAGGCACGGCACCGCTGTCCGCGGGCGGGCCACTACAGGTCGGGCCGGTGCTGCCGCCGGCCGCACCCGGTGCAGGTCGCCGGGCCGACACCCGACTGCGGAGACTGGACCTGCAGGGCTGACGGGCCATCAGGAGCGAGCCGTACAGCACCTGTGCATCGCGGCACGCCGCCTCCTGCGCCCTGCAAACAGTAACGGCGGCCGCCAGAGACAGGTCTAGTGTCGCACACAGACACTTCACGGTCTCTGCGGACCTCAGACCCATAATAACTATATCCCTTATGAGAGAATCGCGACATTCATTGCACAAATTGCAACTGCGGGCGAGTTATTTAAGGGACGTTAAGAAATCATCAAAGGATTCGCCATGTGCCTGTACTCTTACGTTGAACTTCTTACGTTCAATTACTTCGTTGACCTGACCGTTTGCATATTTGTATAGAGCGTCAATAGATGCTTTCACATCGGAACGGTCGCGTTCACTTAGCTCCAGGTTTCGCAGCACTCTGATGGCGTCGTCTGTGAGGAGTCTTGGAGAGCAGTCATCTGAACGCGGGGCTCCGCCCTTTGCAGACCGAACAGCAGAACGTAGTCCTCCCATCGCTCCCGCTAGACGTTGAAGAGCTCGCCTCGGTCGCTGGCGATGTCCAGCATGTCGGGTCGTGTGTGACGACCGGCCCACGCTGGGCCAGCTCCGTGCACGACAACATCACTCCGCGGAACGTCCACACTCTCACTGTCCTGAGGCATCACTGTCTCACTGTCTCCGCATAACCGAGTCACTTATACTTAAACAGCGCGGTCAAAAACCTGCCGGCTGCACCATGTGACACACGGTAGCGCTCGTCCAGTCTGTATTCCGCCTCGTACCAGACTGCCACGCGCACGCCAGGCGGCCGCAGTCCCCACCCGGTCGGCCGACATGCCAGCGGGCATGACACCGCAGAGGCGGCTCCAGGAAGGTATTGTGGGGCACACTATCACCCCCCCAAAATGTTTTTGGCCCCTGGCGGATCCAAGAGGGGGCAAAGTGGCCAAGCCTCCCAAACCGCCTGAAATGGGCAACAAATTGACACGTTTCCTATTTCAAAAGAAATTCTACGCAGCTTCTACTAATATTTGTTTTAATCACCTCTTTATGTATAAAGATGCAAAATCCTGTGAATTTTAACATATTTACAATGTTTGATTTTTAGTGCATTTTTCCGAAGAAATTGTTGTTTTTAATTGGTTTATTTTAAATGTTTTTTTTAGGGGTCAAAAACCAAAGTTTTCACAAATCCGAGAATATTGTGTAGCCCTTGCCATTTGCTTTTTTCTGACGTTTTTTTTATTGCATTTTGCCCAAAATATAGACTTTGTATGTGTATGAGATCTCTTAAAGTTTAGCTGATTTTTTTTTCGCCGAACTCGTGTGTAGTGACGTCACTAAATTCGTTATATCTCAATTTTTCCGACAAAATTGCTTCAGTTATGCATATAAGACGTAAAATAGGTGTAGGAGAAGGTACCCAAAGTTTCACGTTGATATCGCTATCGGTTTTTGAGCTATTGCCCAAATTCGTCGGGGGGAGATATTTCCCCCCCCCCGTCAATGGCAGGTTAACATTGCCGTTTTACTAAGTAAGGGTTCCAAGTAAGGACTCGGGCCTTCTGGCGGATGCAGACCGGCCCAAAACGTTGGTTTGAGGGACCGTCCGACAGAATTCCAAAACTCATGAGATTTCGTCTGTTTTTTTTTTGCATTATGAATTGATTACAAATACTCTCCTTTGTACAAGTTGCCTAGAATTTCTTAAAAATGTGTTCGTTCGGCCGCTGGCGGATCCAGGGGGAGGAGGCATCGGGGGAAAATGCCCCTACATTAATCGGGGGGGGGGCATTAAATACAAGTATGACCCCCCCAGCGGGTTCCCAATTTATCGTAAAATCGTAAAAATTGTCCTTGCAGCAGTGAAAATCCAACTATCCACAGTCAAAAACCAGAGAACTTCGCGCCGCTTCGCGGCATGACACAAGTTTCGCAATTGCTTATGCAAATTTGAAAAATGGGAAAACGAATTCCATTAACCCTATTCCCTGCGGGCGCCCAGAATTACGTTAACCTGCGGGGAGGGGCAGATTCTGCCCCCCCCCCCCCAGATATCTCGAGAACTGCTCGGTCGATTTCAATGGGGAAAACGCCATTCGATGAGTCATCTCTCTTTTTGACCCCGACATTTTGTCTTGTTCAAAAATGGGGGGCCAGGGAGCAAACAATTCGAAAATTGTGGGTGTTTTTTGAAAGGTCATTGCGGCCATGTGGCTCGACCGATTGTCATGCCCCAAACGTTTTTGAGCTTCAAATGTACTGGTCTTTAATATATTACAAGACAAAAAACAAAATAAAAATAATAGGCGTATTCAGGGAATGCAAAATGGGGGGATTTTCTGGAAACAAAATATGTGCTGTTCGTGATTGTTTGGGACGACATGAACGTCACATGTGGGCATTATATGCTGTAATTTGTTAAATTTGATATATTGCGCATAGGCGGATCCAGGAAAAAAAACAGGGGGGGGCACCATGGCGTATGTGGGTCATCTTACTAATTTGAAGTTGGACCTAGTTTGAGGGTGGGTATCACCTCCCATTTGTGTTTATCCTGAGTGCGCCTCTGCCCCAAAAATATGTACAATCCCAGTATCTATGATGTATATTGTATTGAAATTGTTTCTGACGCATTTATTGCACTGCAAACCACGAAGGAAGTATGCGCCGCAAAACCGCATTCGTAACACCCTCCCCGAAACAGGAGCCTGAAACCGCCTCTGCCGGACTGATTGTAGTCAAAATTTTGACACAACACGCGCCATTCAATTTTGGGAAAAGTCACAAAGTTTCAGGACGCTAAGCCTAATGGTTTAGAAGCGGCAAGTGAAAAACCACCGGGGGGCCAGAATCTGCCCCCCCCCCCTCCGCAGGGAATAGGGTTAAGTGTCTGGCAAAGGCTCTCCGTGGTAGTAATTGCTGGCACTGGCGGATCTAGGGGGGGGGGGCATCAGGGGAAAATGCCTCCCCCCACAGGAATCTGGGAGGGGCATTCAATACCAGTATCCCCCCCCCCGCGTGTTCCCTGCACGAAAGTGAAAAAACAATGATCTTTGGAGAAAACTTCATAAACACGGAAGTTTGTTTTTCTCGAGCGATTGAATTTTAAGTTTGTATGTATCCCTTGCTTTCAATGATAGACAAAACAGCGCACCTGATGCAATTCAAGGACCCCCGTGACACTTAATCCGCGCCCCGGTGGGGTGGGGTCAGAATCTGCCCCCTCACGGATTTTGCCATTAACTTGAAAACTGTGATAGATATGAACGTCAAACTTTCAGTACCTTATGCTGCATCAATTCTACGTCTTTTCACCAAATTTCAATGAAATTGATCTAGTTTTTTGGGAGATAATGACGTTGACGTCATGTCATGTCATTTTTGGTGCAAAAATGATAAATGCTTAAACAATCGTCGAAAATAGTTTTGAAGCATTTTTTTGTAAAAAAGTTAAAATAAAGGAAATGACATTTTCTTCAAAATGGCCATCTCGGATTCGCGAAAAAATGTGTTTTTGACCCTCAAAAATGCAAACTAACTTATCTTTTTCGGAAAAAAATCCACATAATAATTTTTTTGTGAATTAGAAAAATACATTTCTTAAGCTCGAATACCAAAATAAGGTGACCGACCCAAATCCGCAGAAGAAAAAATGGGGGTACCTTTTATCCACAAAAAGATCCCCCACGGAGAGAGGCTGGATCTGTCAGTGTGTTCGCCCCCCCCCCTCCCCAAAACCGTTTTGAGAAATCGACACCGCTGTGTATGACAAATAGGTACCGGTGCCACTGGCCGCAGACCATCCCAGACAGGGGCAAACAACGAGCGCCGAAACGACTCGAACCCGGCCTGTCACACTGGGTGAGGTCAAAAGCCCAGCGTTTTCCCTACTGTGAGTAGGTACTGAGTCACTGAGCTACAGTGGCGGATCCAGGGAGGGGGCGTAGGGGCTGAAGCCCCCTGCCTTAGAAAACGGCGCCCTCGGGCACCGCGGCGACGAAGGCGCCGTGACGCCGTTCTTGCAAAGGATTTGCCGGCGCCGAAGGCGCCGTAGCGTTCTCGGGAGGCCGCCAGGGCGCCCTTGTGTCTACCGACAGTTCAGTTCAGTTCAGTTCAGAGAAATTTATTGCAAATAAACCAAATAAACATACAATACACAACAAAATGGATCGGCGCAAAAGCTTACGCTTAAATCATAGCACCTTTCCAGAATAACATAAGACATACATAAAGCGAAGATAAATCGTGTAACACAAGCAAACTAAAAGAAACCAAGGTCCCGTTGTCGAACGCGCCGACCCCACCACCCGCCCGCCGAGTGTCGCGCGTATTCATCAAAGTTCACCGGCGCCAGGCAGCTGCAGTCGGATCAGTGTAATGTTGTGAAGCTAATTACGTATGTTATGAAGGTGAACGAAAGCGTCGAGTTTGCATGATGAATGATTGAAAGTGAAAAGCGACATATGATTCTTGGTGTTTGGTTAGGCCCTTTCCATTCAGAAGAATGTTACATTTCTTAGAGGTCGAAAAGTTATCAAAAAGAGGAATTTCTACTTTAATATTGGTGATAAGATTATTTCTTTGGACATTGTAAAGGGGACACGTGAAAATGAAATGAACGGCATCTTCGCGTCTATGTCCACATCTGCATGATGGGCTCGTGATATCCGGATATTGTATTTGAAAGAGATGTACGTTAAGTGTTGTTAATCCGATTCGAAGTCTAGTGTGAAGTGTGTTTCCTGTTTTAGTACCGTACATGTGTGTTAGTGGTGGTTTTGGTGTTCCAAGTCGCTGCCAGACTAGACGAGCAAAGTGAGAACGGGATTGAGTGTCACGTAGGGTTATGGGCAATAGGTTCCAGTTTCGAATGGTTGCGGGAAAAAAAGAGCGATAGAATGATGTGAGACGCGCTGGTATGGTAGAAAGAAGGCTGCTGTTACGTAGTCGAAGACCAGTTGCGTTTATTCTTGTGTCTGTCAGTATGTTGGTCAGGTATGTAGGTAGATGAGGATTATCATAATAAAGTCTATGGAAGAAGATGAGTTTATGTATAAGTCGCCTTGTAGTCAGTCGTTCCCACCCCAAATCGTTCAGTAGTGATGTCGTTGGTGTTCGAAACATTGCTCCGGTCACGAGTCTGGCACATCGGTTTTGTAGAGATTCTAGTCGTTGGGCGTCAGTCAGTGTTATATTTCCGTCGTAAATAATGTCACAGTAGTCAAAGTGTGGTCTTATGTAAGTCTTATAGATGTTGTCAAGTACTGATCGTGGGAGAAATCTAGCCACAGGATAAATAGGCCCTAGTGTTTTATTTATCGTACGTATGATTGTATTAATGTGTTGTTTGAAGTGTAGGTCAGTTGACAGCGTAAGTCCAAGATGTTTGTGGCTCGTCTCTGCAGGTATGCCTTGTCCATCAAATGTTAGTCTCATGTCTGGAATGTCATGTCTATTCGTGAATGTAAGTCGTACTGTCTTAAGGGTATTAAAGCTTATCGCCCAGTCATGTCCGTATTGCTGAATGATATCCAGGTCAGTCTGTATGGATAGTTGTCCTTCGGAGTCCTGAGAGTGAGATGCGTAAAGAGAGGTGTCGTCTGCGTAAAAAAGAGCGTCATTGTGAGTCTGTCCGGAGAGGTCATTTAGGTACATAATTGCTAGCAGAGGTCCGAGCACTGAGCCTTGGGGGCAGCCAGAAAGGATTTCCTCGGGTGGTGAAATTGAATTTCCTGACAGCATCGTAGCCCTCTTGAAAGGCACCCTGGCACCTTCAGAAGACAGCTTGCCGCCCTCACAACACATTATGCCGCCCTCAGAAGGTATATCGCCGCCCTCGGAAGGTATTATGCCGCCCTCGGAAGGCATCATGCCGCCCTCGGAAGGCATCATGCCGCCCTCGGAAGGCATCATGCCGCCCTCGGGAAAACAACGTGTCGCCCTCGGAAAACAACGTGTCGCCCTCGGAAAACAACGTGTCGCCCTCGGAAAACATCGTGTCCTCTCGGAAGACATTTTGCCGCCCTCGGAGTGCATTATGCCGCACTCGAAAGATGTCTTGTCGCCCTCAGAAGGCATCTTACCATCCTCAGAGCACACTATGCCGCCCTCAGAGCGTAATATGCCGCCCTCGGAAGGCATCCTGCCGCCCTCAGAGCGCATTATGCAGCTATTGGAAGGCATCATGCCTCCCTCGGAAGACATCTTGCCGCCCTCAGAAGGCATGTTGCCGCCCTCAGATCGCATTATGCCGCCCTCGGAAGGCATCATGCCCTCCTCAGAGTCCAGAGAGCACTATGTCGCCTTCGGAAAACATCTTGCCGCCCTCGGAAGACATTTTGCCGCCCTCGAAGTGCATTATGTCGACCTCGGAAGATGTCTTGTGGCCCTCGGAAGGCATCTTACCGCCCTCAGAACTCATTCTGCCGCCCTCAGAGTGCAATATGCCACCCTCGGAAGGCATCCTGCTGCCCTCAGAGCGCATTATGATACTCTTGGAAGGCATCATGCCGCCTTCGGAGACATATTGCCGCCCTCGAAAGGCATCTTGCCGCCCGCAAAACGCATTATGCCGCCCTCGGAAAGCATCATGTCGCCCTCGGAAAACATTTTGCCGCCCTCGGAATACATTTTGCCGCCCTCGGAAGACATTTTGCCGCCCTCAGAGTGCATTATGCCGCCTTCGGAGTTCGGAAGACGTCTTGCCACCCTCGGAAGGGATCTTGCTGCCCTCGGAAGGTATCATACCGCCCACGAATGGCACCTTGCCGGCCCGAAAGCGACGCGGTGTCCCGGTGCACTCAGAATGATGGCACCCTGGCGTCTTCAGCTTCCCTCCGACGGCGACCGGGTACCCGTGACCTTCGAGAGCCGATCACCGCCTTGCTGGTCGCTGACCTCGCCTGCTGAGGACCCGCTGCAGTGTGGGGCGAGGCACTCGGAGCAGCATCAGTGGCGGGCTTCCTTAGAGCGGGGGCCTTCGCTCGCTTCCTCCGATTGGCGATACTCCAGCTATGGCGTCAGGTTCAGCCATAGCGTTGCGGACGACTTCTGAATAGCTGGGTCCAGCTCCAGATGAACCTCCCTGCACAGGCGCTACGGTGACCAGCGCAGGTTTATCAGAAGAGCCCGATAGAGAAACATCGGTTACGCTTGCTGTGCAAGTAGCAGACGTCATAGGGCTTCTGTGGTTAAAGAGAAGTCCCACTTCAGCTCTTTTTGAAGTCTCGGCCGTTACTGTCAGAATTTCCTGCACCAAATCCTTCAAATTCGCAATTTCCACGTCCTGCAGCTGCTGCTTACGCATGAGTGAGCTGGCATCAATGCAGTCAATCGAGATAGGCGGTAGCTTTGCGATATCAAGTGCTACAAACCTGGGAAGAGTACTTCTGTCACACAGTACTAGCATCTTGGCGATATCCTCCAAGTCATGCTTCTTCTTGTGCTGGCCACGTTTTGTACCAGCTCTTATCGATTCATCAACATGTTCACACAGAAGATTTTTCGCAGAATTCACTTCGCTGTCAGAGAAGTTCTCATTGACAAGTCGAATCAGGGTATCAGTAGGTAGACTGTCAATCTTGGCCAACATGTATCACAACAGTTCGTTAATGATCAAGACCATGGCATTGACCTTACCAAAAGTGGGTCACCGCCCCAAATTTTCAAATGCTTATTAACAGGAAAATACCAATTTAAATGATATAATGTTGCAGCCTTAGAAGTATAATTGCCTTATAAACAAAACTTGCTAATTTATACTCATATTAAGTTTTAAAATACTCCTAAATATGACCATACTCAAGGAGCAAGTTATTTTTCCAACATTCATTGCCAATGCCAGGAATGAATGCCAGGTTTAGGTGGGATAGTCCCTTTAATTAAAGATGTTGATAATGGTAAGATACCTAATTATTTTTCTCAGGATTCCGGGACATAGCGGAATCACTGGAAACGAACTACTGTGAACGACAGACCGCTGGGGACCCTAAATTTCGGCGATCACTTTTGAATGGACCAACTGGCATCAAAAAATTTCTTGCAATGGATATTTCAGACCCCGCACCAATTTGTATTACCTATTAGACCTCGCCATACCCTGGCTGACAGGCCCTCCTGAGTTTTTGTAAAAAAAAATTACACATGCAACGCATCTTGCTGAAATTTTCGGTAGCTGAGTTTACAAGAATTATACGTATGCTGTAAAAACTTAATTGAAATTAGTTAAGCAGTTTGGGAGATAATCATGTTTTGATGACGTCATGTTGGTGGAAAAACGATACATATTTGCAAAAATGGTAGAAAACAGAGTTTTAAAGGAAATTGCAAACACAATTCACCAAAGATACAAAATAGCATTTTCTTTCAAATGGCAATCTCAGATTTTCAAAATTTTGGTTTTTGACCCTTAAAATAAAATAAAAATGACTTTTTTTAAAATCCCCCCAAAATTTATATTTTAAATATGTTACAAAAACCGGAATATATGTGACAGAACTGAATATGGACAATACCCATACCAAATTTAAAAGCAATATCTTCATTTTTGACTGAGGGATGGCTCTCTAAGTGTAAGAAACTTATGACGTATTTTTTAATAGCTTTTGTTGACAAGATACGAACAAATAGTTACCTTTTCTGTATTTCTAAGCCAAAACTGGTCTAGGAACATGCCTTGTTATTTACATTTATTGATTTCTCATTTTGAGGTTTTCTGAAGAGCAAAATCGCTGTTCTGGACGTGGTAAATCCGAGGTCATTCACTTCACCTGGAAGGTCACCCGTTGACCTGAAACCTAAAAAATACATACTCCTAGATTCCTCTCATGATAGGCAACATGCTGGTTCTTACCGCATTGCTCTAAGTTGCTTGGTTTGGACGTTAACAGGGGTGGGGGGGGGGGGCTGTCAGGCCCCCGCAGGGCGAAGGTGAAAAAGCTCCCGTAGGGCGAGGGTTAAGGTCGGTTAATGTCATATTAAAATTTGGGATACTTGCCATTCACCCATAATGCTAAAACTCGCGCAGGGAATTAAATCGGTGGGTAGAGGCTATCGTGAAAGGGTGCAGCTATGCTCTGACGTCAGAGCTTAACTCCGCCCTGGCTGACCTTGAACCGGCTCTGTCCGACCCGTGGCCGGTCGGTTACGAGTGGTGGGCGGAGTCGAGGGTGGAACTACAGAGCAACCGGGCGTTAGCCTCTATCTGAGCTCGGATTATCTTAATATCACGTGTGAATTTAAAGTGACCTAAGTGTTCGTTTGACACTAACATCCAGAACCTTTAGAATACAAATTAGCGCAGGACCTGAAACGTCCATTGCGAGAAATTCACTCACGCCAGTTGATGCATTCAAAAGTTATCGCCGAAAAGTAGGGTCCGCAAGCGGTCCGCCGTTTACAGTAGTAGACGAATACGCAAAAGATCCCTAACCCTTCTGAAAACGAATATGCAAAAAGAGCCCTACCCTTCAGAATATCACAAAGGCAAATAGCTATAAGCCATCATGCAATATAATCTTTAATATATAAATGTACAAAGCCTTATTGGGGAGGGAAATGGAGGGATGCTCCGGCGAGAACACATTTAAATGACATTAAAATGTAAATAGGAATGTGGTCGCCAGCTTCAAGGAAAAATAGATTGGAAGAATGTTTTAGCCATGCTACGCATAGGACATACATACTTCTTAACTCATTCATCCATATTTAAATAAGAACGAAAACCGAAGATGCAAACTGAAAACCAAACCGAAGATAAAAACCTATGTAGAAGATGCAACACTCACCTCACAGTGAAACGCGTATTAGTACACTGCAGAAATCGAAAGACAAAGAGAACCACTCGCATTATACTGCATGACACAAAGCTTACAATTTACAATAACAATTTACAACGAATATTTTACTGAGAGGTTAACATCCTGAAATCATTCAGCTTCTTTTTGCCTTTCTGAGAGTAACAAATAATATGATGCGCGTATAGGTCAAACACATGTGTAAACAAACAATGAATGAATAGGTAAGTAACAGTTATCCCTATCTCTATCTCTATATTATAAATCCTAAAAGATGACCCGCCGCCGCCGCCGCCGCCGCCGGAGTGACGCCCTAAATCGGTTCCTGTGCAGCCGTCTGATGAGTTATGAGGGTGATTTTTTCAGCACTTTTGGGTCCCGTGATTCAACAGGTCGTATCAAGTTTTGGTGTCGATCCGACTGACGGTGCGGCGTCGGCACGTGCGCGCGTGCGCCATTCGTTTAACATGGGAAACTCGACATTGTGAAATCGTGAAAAATGGGCAAGTTTCGCCCGGTTCCCCGGCCGCTTGCTCGGCAACCGATTCGCAGCGATATTCGAGCAACACTATGTGATAGATAATCGATTGGCCTTGCGTATAGGATGTCGTCCAGAGCGATGTGCGTGCCACGTGCAAAGTTGTGACCACTTTCATGATAAAATTGGCATATTCAGGATTTAAATTGGTGCTCGGAAACCGTTCGACGTAAAAGGCTGATCCAGGCACCATTTTGCAGGCGCAGCGACCGTCTTCAAATTATATGTGTTACTCAAAGCTGTGCGACTAATATTTTGGAGTTGAAGTTGAAATGCAATATTTTTGGACAATTTAATCCTTCACACCGCCGTAACACCCAAAAAGAGGACAAACTTGACCGGCAAATTTACACTGACGGATAGCACCGTTCTTGCTGACCTATATCCAACCAAAATATTCTGTAAAACGCTCATAGGTAACTTATGCTGAAGTCAAACGTAAACGATTACCAACGCTAACGTTGCGAAATAATTTCGTCGAATAAAATAGTATCGTTTAAGTTTGCCCAAGACTGACACTGCCGCAGTCAAATTCATCAATGAGCGCATGACTAGCTGACGTCGCACCTCCCTCCCGGGGAGATTTTGTTGAAGCCAGTTGACATATTTCAGGCATGTAAACCGCTAAAATGTTTTGGCAGAGACTGCGACACGGAAAAGAGATACGGTAAGAAGATATGGGAACGAAATACGGCAACAAGATACGGAAACTGGGTACGAGAAAGGGATGCTGGAACGAGATACGGGAACAGGATACGGGAATGAGATACGTTAACTAGATATGGTAAGGAGATATCGGAACGGTGTACAAAAAACGGGAATGAGATACGGGAGCGGGATACCGGAGCGGCATAAGTGAACGGGATACGGGAACGGGATACGGGAACGGGATACGTGAACGGGTTACGGGAACGGGTTACGGGAACGGGTTACGGGAACGGGTTACGGGAACGGGTTACGGGAACGGGTTACGGGAACGGGTTACGGGAACGGGTTATGGGAACGGGTTACGGGAACGGGTTACAGGAACGGGTTACGAGAGCGGGATAAGAGAACGGGATACGGGATCGGGATACGTTAACAGGATACGGGAACGAGATACGGGAACGGGATACGAGATACGGGAACGGGATATGGGAACTGGATATTGGAACAGGATACGGGAACGGGATACCGGAACGGGATACGGGAACGGGATACGGGAACGGGATACGGGAACGGGATACGGGAACGGGATACGGGAACGGGATACGGGAACGGGATACGGGAACGGGATACGGGAACGGGATACGAGAACGGGATACGGGAACGGGATACGGGAACGGCATACGGGAACGGGATACGGGAAGGGGATACGGGAACGGGATAGGGGAACGTCATACGGGAACGGGATACGGGAACGGGATATGGGAACGGGATATGGGAACGGGATACAGGAACGGGATACGGAAACGGGAACGGGATACGGGATACCGGATACAGGAATGGGATACGGGAACGGGATACAGGATAGGGAACGATATACGGGAAGGGATACGGGAACGGGATACGGGAACAGGATACGGGAACGGGATACGGGAACGGGATACGGGAACGGGATACGGGAACGGGATACGGGAACGGGATACGGGAACGGGATGCGGGAACGGGATACGGGAACGGGATACGAGCACGGGATACAATATACGGGAACTGGATATGGAACGGGATACGGGAACGGGAAACAGGAAGCGGATTCGGAAACTGGATACGGGAGCGGGATAAAGGCTACGGGATCAGATACGTGAACGGGATACGAGATACGCAAACGGAAAACGAGATACGGGATACGGGAACGGGATACGGGATACGGGATACGGGATACGGGATACGGGATACGGGATACGGGATACGGGAACGGGAACGGGAACGGGATACGGGAACGGGATACGGGAACGGGATACGGGAACGGGATACAGGAACGGGATACGGGAACGGGATACGGGAACGGGATACGGGAACGGGATACGGGAACGGGATACGGGAACGGGATACGGGAACAGGATACGGGAACGGGATACGTGAACGGGAACGGGATACGGGAACGGGATACGGGAACGGGATACGGAAACGGGATACGGGAACGGGATACGGGAACGGGATACGGGAACGGGATACGGGAACGGGATACGGTAACGGGATACGGGAACGGGATACTGGATACGGTAATGGGGTACGGGAACGGGATACGGGAACGAGATAGGGCACGTTATACGGCAACGGGATACGGGAACGGGATACGAGAACGAGATACGGGAACGGGATAGGGTAACAGGATACGGAAACGGGATACGGAAACGGGATACGGAAACAGGATACGGAAACGGGATACGGAAACGGGATACGGAAACGGGATACTGAAACGGGATACGGAAACGGGATACGGAAACGGGATACGGAAACGGGATACGGAAACGGGATACGGGAACGGGTTATGGGAACGGGATGCGGGAAGGGGATACGGGAACGCCATTCGGGAACGGGATACGGGAACGGGATACGGGAACGGGATATGGGAATGGGATACGGGAACGGGATACGGGGACGGGATGCGGAAAGGGGATACGGGTACGGGATACGGGAACGGGATACGGGAACGGGATACGGGAGCGGGATACGGGAACGGGATACGGGATACGGGAACGGGATACGGAAACGGGATACGGAAACGGGATACGGAAACGGGATACGAAAACGGGATACGGAAACGGGATAGGAAACGGGATATGGAAACGGGATACGGAAACGGGATACGGAAACGGGATACGGAAACGGGATACGGAAACGGGATACGGAAATGGGATACGGAAACGGGATACGGAAACGGGATACGGAAACGGGATACGAGATACGGGAACGGGATACGGAAAGGGATACGGAAACGGGATACGGGATACGGGAAAGGGGAACGGGATACGGGTACGGTATACGGGAACACTATACGGAAACGGGATACGGAAACGGGATACGGAAACGGGATACGAAAACGGGATACGGAAACGGGTTACGGAAACGGCATACGGAAACGGGATACGGAAACGGGGTACGGAAACTGGATACTGAAAAGGGATACGGAAACGGGATACGGGAACGGGATACGGGAACGGGATACATGAACGGGATACGGGAACGGGATACAGGAACGGGATAGGGAACGGGATACGGGAACGGGATACGGGAACGGGATACGGTAACGGGATACGGGAACGGGATACGGGAACGGGATACGGGAACGGGATACGGGAACGGGATACGGGAACGGGATACGGGAACGGGATGCGGGAGCGGGATAGGGAACGGGATACGGGAACGGGATACGGGAACGGGATACGTGAACGGGATACGGGAACGGGATATGAAAACGGGATACAGGATATGGGAACGGGATACGGGAACGGGATATGGGAACGGGATACGGAAACGGGTTACAAGAACGAGACACGGTATACGGGCACGGGATACGTAAACAGGATACGGAAACGGGATACGGGAATGGGATACCGGAACGGGATAACGGAACGGGATACCGGAACGGGATACCGGAACGGGATACCGGAACAGGATACCGGAACGGGATACGGGAACGGGATACGGGAACGGGACACGGAAACGGGATACGGAAACGGGATACGGGATACGGGAACGGGATACGGGAACGGGATACGGGAACGGGATACGGGAACGGGATACGGAAACGGGATACGGAAACGGGATACGGAAACGGGATACGGGAACGGGTTATGGGAACGGGATGGGGAAGGGGATACGGGAACGCGATTCGGGAACGGGATAGGGGAACGGGAACAGGATGCGGGAACAGGATACGGGAACAGGATACGGAAACAGGATACGGGAACAGGATACGGGAACATGATACGGGAACAGGATACGGGAACAGGATACGGGAACAGGATACGGGAACAAGATTCGGGAACAGGATACGGGAACAGGATACAGGAACAGGATACAGGAACAGGATACGGGAACAAAATACGGGAACAGGATACGGGAACAGGATAAGGGAACGCGATACGGAAACGGGATACGAGAACGGGAACGGGATACTGGTACGGGATAATGGTACGGGATACTGGTACGGGATACTGGTACGGAATACAGGAACGGGGTACGGGAACGGGATACGGCAACGGGATACGGCAACGGGATACGGCAACGGGATACGGCAACGGGATACGGCAAAGGGATACGGCAACGGGATACGGCAACGGGATACGGCAACTGGATACGGCAACAGGATACGCCAACGTGATACGGCAACGTGATACGGGAACGGGATACGGGAACGGGATACGTGAACGGGATACGGGAACAGGATACGGGAGCGGGATACGGGATACGGTAACGGGATACGGGATACGGGAACAGGATACGGGAACGGGATACGGGAACGGGATACGGGAACGGGATACGGGAACGGGATACGGGAACGGGATACGGGAACGGGATACGGGAACGGGATACGGGCACGGGGAACGGGATACGGGAACGGGATACGGGCACGGGATACGGGACACGGAAACGGGATACGGGAAAGGGATACCGGAAAAGGATGCGGGAACGTGATACGGGATACGGGAATGAGACACGGGAACAGCAACAGGCAAGGAATACGGGAACAGGGTACGGGATACGGGAGACGTAATCCAGAATACGAGATACGGGACACGTGATACGGGATACAGGATGCGGGATGCAGGATGCAGGATGGGGGATGCGGGATGCGGGATACAGTATACCGGAATGGGGTACATGAACGGGATCCGGGATTCGGGAACGGGATATTAGCTGGCTATATAAATTGAAGGCTATATAAATTGCGCATCGCGCAATACCAGCCCTCTAGTAAATCCTAAAAGATGACCCGCCGCCGCCGCCGCCGCCGCCGCCGCCGGAGTGACGCCCTAAATCGGTTCCTGTGCAGTCGTCTGATGAGTTATGAGAGTTATTTTTTCAGGAATTTTGGGTTCCGTGATTCAACAGGTCGTATTAAATTTTCAGCTTAATAAGACCAAAGGTGCGGTGTCGGCGCATGCGCGCGTGCGCCATTCGTTTAACATGGGGAACGCGACATTCGGAAATCGCGAAAAACGGGCAAGTTCCTCGCGGTTCCCCGGTCACTTGATCGGCAACCAAGAGTCGCAGCGGTACGCGAGCAACACTATTTGATAGATAATCGATTGGCCTGGCAGATAAAATGTTGTAGAGAACAATGCGCGTGCCACGTGCAAAGTTGTGACCACTTTAATGATAAAATTGGCCTATTCAGGATTTAAATTGGTGCTCGGAAACTGTTCAACGTAGAACGCTGATCCGGGCACCAATTTGCAGGCGCAGTGACCCTCTTCAAATTATATTTGTTACTCAAAGCTGTGAGACTAATATTTTGGCGTTCAAGTTGAAATGCAATATTTTTTGACCATTTAATGATTCACACCGCCGTAACACCCAAAATAAGGACAAACTTGACCGGAAAATTTACACAGACGGGTAGCGCCGTTCTTGCTGACCTATATCCACCCAAAATATTTTGCTTATCGCTCATAGGTAACTTATGCAGAAGTCAAACGTAAACGATTACCGAAGCTATGCGCCAGTCGGGCGCCGGCCGGCGGCCGGCGATAGCTCCCTCACGCAATAACGTAACGTCGGGCTCGTTGGCTTGCGTAGTCTGCCCCCGGCGATAGCTGCCGCCCGCAATAACGTAACGCCCGGCTCGCTCGTGGTAGGTACAGATATTATCGTGTCATTTATAATGCGTGTATATTATGTAATACTACCACACACTGCGATCGTTTAATTTTGCCCAAGGCTGACACTGCTTCAGTCAAATTCATCCATGAGCGCATGACTAGCTGACGTCGCACCTCCTTCGCGAAGAGATTTTGTGGAAGCCGGTTGACAGATTTCAGGCATTTAAACCGCTAGAATGTTTTGGCAGAGACTGCTTTTCTGCAACGAGATACGGTAATAAGATATGGAACGGAATACGGCAACAAGATACGGAAACTGGGTACGAGAAAGGGATGCTGGAACTAGATACGGGAACAGGACACGGGAATGAGATACGGGAACTAGATATGGTAAGGAGATATCGGAACGGTGTACGAGATACGGGAATGAAATACGGGAGCGGGATACGGGAACGGGATACGGTAACTGGATACGGGATCTGATTAAAGTATCCCGGATACGCGAACGGTATACCGGATACGGGATCAGAATACGGAAACGGGATACGGGAACGGGATATAAGATGTCGGGATAAACGCGATATACGGGAACTGGATACGGAACGGGAAACCGGAAGGGGTTTCGGAAACTGGATACGGGAGCGGGATAAAGGATATGGGATCGGATACGTGAAGGGGATACGAGATACGGAAACGGGAAACGAGATACGGGATACTCCAACGGGATACGGGAACGGGATACGGGATACGGGAACCGGATACGGGATACAGGAACGGGATACAGGAACGGGATACGGGAACGGGATACGGGAACGGGATACGGGAACGGGATACGGGAACGGGATACGGGAACGGGATACGGGAACGGGATACGGGATACGGGAACGGGATACGGGAACGGGGTATGGGAACAGGATGCGAGAACAGGATACGGGAACAGTATACGGGATACGGGCACGGGATACAGAAACGGAAACATGTTACGGGAACGGGATACGGGAACGGGATACTGGAACGGGATACGGGAACGGGATACGGGAACGGGATACGGGAACGGGATACGGGAACGGGATACGGGAACGGGATACGGGAATGGGATACGGGAACGGGATACGGGAAACGGGAACGGGATACGGGAACGGGAACGGGATACAGGAACGGGAAACGGGAACGGGATACGGGAACAGGATACGGCAACGGGATACGGGAACGGGATACAGGAACGGGATACAGGAACGGGATACGGAAATGGGATACGGGATACGGGAACGGGATACGGAAAAGAGATACGGGAACGGGATACGGGAACGGGATACGAGAACTGGATACGGGAACGGAATACGGGAACGGAATACGGGAACGGGATACGGGAACGGACTACGGTAACAGTATACAGGAACGGGGAAACGGGATACGGTAACGGGATACGGTAACGGGATACGGTAACGGGATACGGTAACGGGATAGGGTAACGGGATACGGTAACGGGATACGGTAACGGGATGCGGTAACGGGATACGGTAACGGGATACGGTAACGGGATACGGTAACGGGATACGGTAACGGGAGACGGTAACGGGTTACGGGATACGGGATATGGGAACGGGTTGGGATACGTAATACGTAATACGTAATACGGAATACGGAATACAGAATACAGAATACGGAATAGGAGAAACGAGATACGGAATATGTAATACGGAATAATAAATACGGAATACTGAATACGGAATACGGAATACGGAATACTGAATACGGAATACTGAATACGGAATACTGAATACGGAATACTGAATACGGAATACTGAATACGGAATACTGAATACGGAATACTGAATACGGAATACTGAATACGGAATACGGGACACTGGAAACGGATAGCATATATAAATAAGCTGGCTATATAAATTGCGCATCGCGCAATAAAGGCCATCTAGTCTCTATATTATAAATCCTAAAAGATGACCCGCCGCCGCCGCCGCCGCCGCCGGAGTGACGCCCTAAATCGGTTCCTGTGCAGCCGTCTGATGAGTTATGAGGGTGGTTTTTTCAGCACTTTTGGGTCCCGTGATTCAACAGGTCGTATCAAGTTTTGGTGTCGGTCCGACCGACGGTGCGGCGTCGGCACGTGCGCGCGTGCGCCATTCGTTTAACATGGGAAACGCGACATTGTGAAATCGCGAAAAACGGGCAAGTTCATCGCGGTTCCTCGGCCACTTGCTCTGCAACCGAGCGTCGCAGCGATTTGCGAGCAACACTATGTGATAGATAATCGATTGACCTTGCGTATAGGATGTCGTCCAGAGCGATGCGCGTGCCACGTGCAAAGTTGTGATCACTTTAAGGATAAAATTGGCCAATTCAGGATTTAAATTGGTGCTCGGAAACTATTCGCTGTAGAACGCTGATCCGGGCACCATTTTGCAGGCGCAGCGACCGTCTTCAAATTGTATGTGTTACTCAAAGCTGTGTGACTAATATTTTGGAGTTGAAGTTGAAATGCAATATTTTTGGACAATTTAATCCTTCACACCGCCGTAACACCCAAAACGAGGACAAACTTGACCGGCAAATTTACACTGACGGATAGCACCGTTCTTGCTGACCTATATCCAACCAAAATATTCTGTAAAACGCTCATAGGTAACTTATGCTGAAGTCAAACGTAAACGATTACCGACGCTAACGTTGCGAAATAATTTCGTCGAATAAAATATCTCGTTTAAGTTTGCCCAAGACTGACACTGCCGCAGTCAAATTCATCAATGAGCGCATGACTAGCAGACGTCGCACCTCCCTCCCGAGGAAATTTTGTTGAAGCCGGTTGACATATTTCAGGCATGTAAGCCGCTAAAATGTTTTAGCAGAGACTGCGACACGGGAAAGAGATACGGTAAGAAGATATGGGAACGAAATACGGCAACAAGATACGGAAACTGGGTACGAGAAAGGGATGCTGGAACGAGATACGGGAACAGGATACAGGAATGAGATACGGGAACTAGATATGGTAAGGAGATATCGGAACGGTGTACAAGAAACGGGATTGAGATACGGGAGCGGGATACGGGAGCGGCATAAGTGAACGGGATACGGGAACGGGATACGGGAACGGGATACGTGAACGGGATACGTGAACGGGATACGGAAACGGGATACGGAAACGGGATACGGAAACGGGATACGGGAGCGATATACGGGAGCGGGATATGGGATCGGGATACGGGAGCGGGATAAGAGAACGGGATACGGGATCGGGATACGTTAACAGGATACGGGAACGGGATACGGGAACGGGATACGGGATACGGGAACGGGATACGAGATACGGGAACGGGATATGGGAACTGGATATGGGAAAAGGATACGGGAACGGGATACGGGATACGGGAACGGGATACGGGAACGGGATACGGGAACGGTATACGGGAACGGGATACGGTAACGGGATACGGGAACGGGATACGGGAACGGGATACGGGAACAGGATACGGGAACGGGATACGGGGAGGGGATACGGGAACGGGATACGGGAACAGGATACGGGAACGGGATACGGGAACGGGATACGGGAACGGGATACGGGAACGGGATACGGAAACGGGAACGGGATACCGGATACGGGAATGGGATACGGGAACGGGATACGGGATAGGGAACGGGATACAGGAACGGGATACGGGAACGGGATACGGGAACGGCATACGGGAACAGGATACGGGAACGGGATACGAGAACGTGATACGAGAATGGGATACGGGAACGGGATAGGGTAACGTGATACGGAAATGGGATACGGGATACGGGAACGGGAACGGGAACGGGAACTGGAGCGGGAGCGCCATACGGGATACGGGATACGGGAACTGGATACGGGAACGGGATACGGGAACGGGATACGGGAACGGGATACGGGAACGGGATACGGGAACGGGATACGGGAAAGGGATACGGGAAAGGGATACGGGAACGGGATACGGGATACGGGATACGGGATACGGGATACGGGATACGGGATACGGGATACGGGATACGGGAACGATATACGGGATACGGGAACGGGATACGGGAACGGGATACGTGAACGGGATACGGGAACGGGATACGGGAACGGGATACGGGAACGGGATGCGGGAACGGTATACGGGAACTAGATACGGGAGCTGATTAAGGTATACGGGATACGGGAACGGGATACGGGATCACAATATGGGAACGGGATACGGGATACGGAAACGGGAAACAAGATACGGGAACGGGATACGGGATACGGCAACGGGATACGGCAACGGGATACGGCAACGGGATACGGCAACGGGATACGGCAAAGGGATACGGCAACGGGATACGGCAACGGGATACGGCAACTGGATACGGCAACAGGATACGCCAACGTGATACGGCAACGTGATACGGGAACGGGATACGGGAACGGGATACGTGAACGGGATACGGGAACAGGATACGGGAGCGGGATACGGGATACGGTAACGGGATACGGGATACGGGAACAGGATACGGGAACGGGATACGGGAACGGGATACGGGAACGGGATACGGGAACGGGATACGGGAACGGGATACGGGAACGGGATACGGGAACGGGATACGGGCACGGGGAACGGGATACGGGAACGGGATACGGGCACGGGATACGGGACACGGAAACGGGATACGGGAAAGGGATACCGGAAAAGGATGCGGGAACGTGATACGGGATACGGGAATGAGACACGGGAACAGCAACAGGCAAGGAATACGGGAACAGGGTACGGGATACGGGAGACGTAATCCAGAATACGAGATACGGGACACGTGATACGGGATACAGGATGCGGGATGCAGGATGCAGGATGGGGGATGCGGGATGCGGGATACAGTATACCGGAATGGGGTACATGAACGGGATCCGGGATTCGGGAACGGGATATTAGCTGGCTATATAAATTGAAGGCTATATAAATTGCGCATCGCGCAATACCAGCCCTCTAGTAAATCCTAAAAGATGACCCGCCGCCGCCGCCGCCGCCGCCGCCGCCGGAGTGACGCCCTAAATCGGTTCCTGTGCAGTCGTCTGATGAGTTATGAGAGTTATTTTTTCAGGAATTTTGGGTTCCGTGATTCAACAGGTCGTATTAAATTTTCAGCTTAATAAGACCAAAGGTGCGGTGTCGGCGCATGCGCGCGTGCGCCATTCGTTTAACATGGGGAACGCGACATTCGGAAATCGCGAAAAACGGGCAAGTTCCTCGCGGTTCCCCGGTCACTTGATCGGCAACCAAGAGTCGCAGCGGTACGCGAGCAACACTATTTGATAGATAATCGATTGGCCTGGCAGATAAAATGTTGTAGAGAACAATGCGCGTGCCACGTGCAAAGTTGTGACCACTTTAATGATAAAATTGGCCTATTCAGGATTTAAATTGGTGCTCGGAAACTGTTCAACGTAGAACGCTGATCCGGGCACCAATTTGCAGGCGCAGTGACCCTCTTCAAATTATATTTGTTACTCAAAGCTGTGAGACTAATATTTTGGCGTTCAAGTTGAAATGCAATATTTTTTGACCATTTAATGATTCACACCGCCGTAACACCCAAAATAAGGACAAACTTGACCGGAAAATTTACACAGACGGGTAGCGCCGTTCTTGCTGACCTATATCCACCCAAAATATTTTGCTTATCGCTCATAGGTAACTTATGCAGAAGTCAAACGTAAACGATTACCGAAGCTATGCGCCAGTCGGGCGCCGGCCGGCGGCCGGCGATAGCTCCCTCACGCAATAACGTAACGTCGGGCTCGTTGGCTTGCGTAGTCTGCCCCCGGCGATAGCTGCCGCCCGCAATAACGTAACGCCCGGCTCGCTCGTGGTAGGTACAGATATTATCGTGTCATTTATAATGCGTGTATATTATGTAATACTACCACACACTGCGATCGTTTAATTTTGCCCAAGGCTGACACTGCTTCAGTCAAATTCATCCATGAGCGCATGACTAGCTGACGTCGCACCTCCTTCGCGAAGAGATTTTGTGGAAGCCGGTTGACAGATTTCAGGCATTTAAACCGCTAGAATGTTTTGGCAGAGACTGCTTTTCTGCAACGAGATACGGTAATAAGATATGGAACGGAATACGGCAACAAGATACGGAAACTGGGTACGAGAAAGGGATGCTGGAACTAGATACGGGAACAGGACACGGGAATGAGATACGGGAACTAGATATGGTAAGGAGATATCGGAACGGTGTACGAGATACGGGAATGAAATACGGGAGCGGGATACGGGAACGGGATACGGTAACTGGATACGGGATCTGATTAAAGTATCCCGGATACGCGAACGGTATACCGGATACGGGATCAGAATACGGAAACGGGATACGGGAACGGGATATAAGATGTCGGGATAAACGCGATATACGGGAACTGGATACGGAACGGGAAACCGGAAGGGGTTTCGGAAACTGGATACGGGAGCGGGATAAAGGATATGGGATCGGATACGTGAAGGGGATACGAGATACGGAAACGGGAAACGAGATACGGGATACTCCAACGGGATACGGGAACGGGATACGGGATACGGGAACCGGATACGGGATACAGGAACGGGATACAGGAACGGGATACGGGAACGGGATACGGGAACGGGATACGGGAACGGGATACGGGAACGGGATACGGGAACGGGATACGGGAACGGGATACGGGATACGGGAACGGGATACGGGAACGGGGTATGGGAACAGGATGCGAGAACAGGATACGGGAACAGTATACGGGATACGGGCACGGGATACAGAAACGGAAACATGTTACGGGAACGGGATACGGGAACGGGATACTGGAACGGGATACGGGAACGGGATACGGGAACGGGATACGGGAACGGGATACGGGAACGGGATACGGGAACGGGATACGGGAATGGGATACGGGAACGGGATACGGGAAACGGGAACGGGATACGGGAACGGGAACGGGATACAGGAACGGGAAACGGGAACGGGATACGGGAACAGGATACGGCAACGGGATACGGGAACGGGATACAGGAACGGGATACAGGAACGGGATACGGAAATGGGATACGGGATACGGGAACGGGATACGGAAAAGAGATACGGGAACGGGATACGGGAACGGGATACGAGAACTGGATACGGGAACGGAATACGGGAACGGAATACGGGAACGGGATACGGGAACGGACTACGGTAACAGTATACAGGAACGGGGAAACGGGATACGGTAACGGGATACGGTAACGGGATACGGTAACGGGATACGGTAACGGGATAGGGTAACGGGATACGGTAACGGGATACGGTAACGGGATGCGGTAACGGGATACGGTAACGGGATACGGTAACGGGATACGGTAACGGGATACGGTAACGGGAGACGGTAACGGGTTACGGGATACGGGATATGGGAACGGGTTGGGATACGTAATACGTAATACGTAATACGGAATACGGAATACAGAATACAGAATACGGAATAGGAGAAACGAGATACGGAATATGTAATACGGAATAATAAATACGGAATACTGAATACGGAATACGGAATACGGAATACTGAATACGGAATACTGAATACGGAATACTGAATACGGAATACTGAATACGGAATACTGAATACGGAATACTGAATACGGAATACTGAATACGGAATACTGAATACGGAATACGGGACACTGGAAACGGATAGCATATATAAATAAGCTGGCTATATAAATTGCGCATCGCGCAATAAAGGCCATCTAGTCTCTATATTATAAATCCTAAAAGATGACCCGCCGCCGCCGCCGCCGCCGCCGGAGTGACGCCCTAAATCGGTTCCTGTGCAGCCGTCTGATGAGTTATGAGGGTGGTTTTTTCAGCACTTTTGGGTCCCGTGATTCAACAGGTCGTATCAAGTTTTGGTGTCGGTCCGACCGACGGTGCGGCGTCGGCACGTGCGCGCGTGCGCCATTCGTTTAACATGGGAAACGCGACATTGTGAAATCGCGAAAAACGGGCAAGTTCATCGCGGTTCCTCGGCCACTTGCTCTGCAACCGAGCGTCGCAGCGATTTGCGAGCAACACTATGTGATAGATAATCGATTGACCTTGCGTATAGGATGTCGTCCAGAGCGATGCGCGTGCCACGTGCAAAGTTGTGATCACTTTAAGGATAAAATTGGCCAATTCAGGATTTAAATTGGTGCTCGGAAACTATTCGCTGTAGAACGCTGATCCGGGCACCATTTTGCAGGCGCAGCGACCGTCTTCAAATTGTATGTGTTACTCAAAGCTGTGTGACTAATATTTTGGAGTTGAAGTTGAAATGCAATATTTTTGGACAATTTAATCCTTCACACCGCCGTAACACCCAAAACGAGGACAAACTTGACCGGCAAATTTACACTGACGGATAGCACCGTTCTTGCTGACCTATATCCAACCAAAATATTCTGTAAAACGCTCATAGGTAACTTATGCTGAAGTCAAACGTAAACGATTACCGACGCTAACGTTGCGAAATAATTTCGTCGAATAAAATATCTCGTTTAAGTTTGCCCAAGACTGACACTGCCGCAGTCAAATTCATCAATGAGCGCATGACTAGCAGACGTCGCACCTCCCTCCCGAGGAAATTTTGTTGAAGCCGGTTGACATATTTCAGGCATGTAAGCCGCTAAAATGTTTTAGCAGAGACTGCGACACGGGAAAGAGATACGGTAAGAAGATATGGGAACGAAATACGGCAACAAGATACGGAAACTGGGTACGAGAAAGGGATGCTGGAACGAGATACGGGAACAGGATACAGGAATGAGATACGGGAACTAGATATGGTAAGGAGATATCGGAACGGTGTACAAGAAACGGGATTGAGATACGGGAGCGGGATACGGGAGCGGCATAAGTGAACGGGATACGGGAACGGGATACGGGAACGGGATACGTGAACGGGATACGTGAACGGGATACGGAAACGGGATACGGAAACGGGATACGGAAACGGGATACGGGAGCGATATACGGGAGCGGGATATGGGATCGGGATACGGGAGCGGGATAAGAGAACGGGATACGGGATCGGGATACGTTAACAGGATACGGGAACGGGATACGGGAACGGGATACGGGATACGGGAACGGGATACGAGATACGGGAACGGGATATGGGAACTGGATATGGGAAAAGGATACGGGAACGGGATACGGGATACGGGAACGGGATACGGGAACGGGATACGGGAACGGTATACGGGAACGGGATACGGTAACGGGATACGGGAACGGGATACGGGAACGGGATACGGGAACAGGATACGGGAACGGGATACGGGGAGGGGATACGGGAACGGGATACGGGAACAGGATACGGGAACGGGATACGGGAACGGGATACGGGAACGGGATACGGGAACGGGATACGGAAACGGGAACGGGATACCGGATACGGGAATGGGATACGGGAACGGGATACGGGATAGGGAACGGGATACAGGAACGGGATACGGGAACGGGATACGGGAACGGCATACGGGAACAGGATACGGGAACGGGATACGAGAACGTGATACGAGAATGGGATACGGGAACGGGATAGGGTAACGTGATACGGAAATGGGATACGGGATACGGGAACGGGAACGGGAACGGGAACTGGAGCGGGAGCGCCATACGGGATACGGGATACGGGAACTGGATACGGGAACGGGATACGGGAACGGGATACGGGAACGGGATACGGGAACGGGATACGGGAACGGGATACGGGAAAGGGATACGGGAAAGGGATACGGGAACGGGATACGGGATACGGGATACGGGATACGGGATACGGGATACGGGATACGGGATACGGGATACGGGAACGATATACGGGATACGGGAACGGGATACGGGAACGGGATACGTGAACGGGATACGGGAACGGGATACGGGAACGGGATACGGGAACGGGATGCGGGAACGGTATACGGGAACTAGATACGGGAGCTGATTAAGGTATACGGGATACGGGAACGGGATACGGGATCACAATATGGGAACGGGATACGGGATACGGAAACGGGAAACAAGATACGGGAACGGGATACGGGATACGGGAACGGGATACGGGAACGGGATACGTGAACGTGATACGGGAACGTGATACGGGAACGTGATACGGGAGCGTGATACCGGAACGTGATACGGGAACGGGATGCAGAAAAGAGATACGGAAACGGGATACGGGAACGAGAACGGGAACGGGAACAGGAGAGGGAGCGGGACACGGGATACGGTATACGGGATGCAGGATACGGGAACGGGATACGGGAACGGGATACGGGAACGGGATACGGGAACGAGATACGGGAACAGGATACGGGATACGGGAACGGGATACGTAATACGTAATACGTAATGCGTAATACAGAATACGGAATACGGAATACGGAATACGGAATACGGAATACGAGATACTAGATACGAGATACGGAATACGGAATACGGAATACGGAATACGGAATAATGAATACGGAATACTGAATACGGAATACGAGACACTGGAAACGGCTAGCATATATAAATAAGCTGGCTATATAAATTGCGCATCGCGCAATAAAGGCCATCTAGTCTAGTTATCTCTATATTATAAATCCTAAAAGATGACCCGCCGCCGCCGCCGCCGCCGCCGCCGGGGTGACGCCCTAAATCGGTTTCTGTGCAGTCGTCTGATGAGTTATGAACGTGATTTTTTCAGCACTTTTGGGTTCTGTGATTCAACAGGTCGTATCAAGTTTTGGTGTCCATCCGACCGACGGTACGGCGTTGGCACGTGTGCGCGTGCGCCATTCGTTTAACATGGGAAACGCGACATTGTGAAATCGCGAAAAACGGCCAAGTTTCGCGCGGTTTCCCGGCCGGTTGCTCGGCAACCGAGAGTCGCAGCGATATGCAAGCAACACTATGCGATAGATAATTGATTGGCCTTGCGTATAGAATGTCGTCCAGAGAGATGCGCGGACCACGTGCAAAGTTGTGACCACTTCCATGATAAAATTTACATATTCAGGATTTAAATTGGTGCTCGGAAACCGTTCGACGTAGAAGGCTGAACCGGGCACCATTTTGCAGGCGCAGCGACCGTCTTCAAATTATATGTGTTACTCCAAGCTGTGTGACTAATATTTTGGAGTTGAAGTTGAAATGCAATATTTTTGGACAATGTAATCCTTTACACCGCCGTAACACCCAAAACGTGTACAAACTTGACCGCCAAATTTACACAGACGGATAGCGCCGTTCTTGCTGACCTATATCCACCAAAAATATTATGCAAATCGCTCATAGGTAACTTATGCTGAAGTCAAACGTAAACGATTACCGACGCTAACGTTGCGAAATAATTGCGTCGAATAAAATATAATCGGTTAAGTTTTCCCAACACTGACACTGCCGTAGTCAAATTCATCAATGAGCGCATGACTAGCTGACGTCGCACCTCCCTCCCGGGGAGATTTTGTTGAAGCCGGTTGACATATTTCAGGCATGTAAACCGCTAAGATGTTTTGGCAGAGACTGCGACACGGGAACGAGATACGGTAAGAAGATATGGGAACGAAATACGCCAACAAGATACGGAAACTGGGTACGAGAAAGGGATGCTGGAACGAAATACGGGAACAGGATACGGGAATGAGATACGGTAACTAGATATGGTAAGGAGATATCGGAACGGTGTACGAAATACGGGAATGAGATACGGGAGCCGGATACGGGAACGGGATACGGGAACGGGATACGGGAACGGGATACGGGAACGGGATACGGGAACGGGATACGGGAACGGGATACGGGAACGGGATACGGGAACGGGATACGGGAACGGGATACGGGAACGGGATACGGGAACGGGATACGGGAACGGGATACGGGAACGGGATACGGGAACGGGAACGGGATACGGGAACGGGATACGGGATACGGGAACGGGATACGGGAACGGGATACGGGAACGGGATACGGGTACGGGATACGGGAACGTGATACAGGAACATGATACGGGAACGTGATACGGGAACGGGAACGGGATACTGGTACGGGATACTGGTACGGGATACAGGAACGGGATACGGGAACGAGATACGGCAACGGGATACGGAAACGGGATACGACAACGGGATACGGCAACGGGATACGCCAACGGGATACGGCAACGTGATACGGGAACAGGATACGGGAACGGGATACGGGAACGAGATACGGGATACGGGAACGGGATACGGGAACGGGATACGGGAACGGGATACGGGAACGGGGAAAGGGGAACGGGATACGGGATACGGGATACGGGATACGGGATACGGGATACGGGATACGGGATACGGGATACGGGATACGGTAACGGGATACGGGAACGGGATACGGGAACGGGATACGGGATACGGGATACGGGAACGGGATACGGGAACGGGATACAGGAACGGGATACGGGAACGGGATACCGGAAAAGGATACGGGAACGTGATACGGGATACGGGCATGAGATACGGGAACAGCAACAGGCACGGAATACGGGAACGGGGTACGGGATACGGGAGACGTGATCCAGAATACGGGACACGGGACACGTGATACGGGATACGGGATACGGAATACGGGATACGGGATACGGGATACGGGATACGGGATACGGGATACGGGATACGGGATACAGGATGCGGGATGCGGGATGCAGGATGCAGGATGCGGGATGCGGGATGCGGGATACAGGATACCGGAATGAGATGCAGGAACGGGATACGGGATACTGGAATGGGACATTAGCTGGCTATATAAATTGAAGGCTATATAAATTGCGCATCGCGCAATACCGGCCCTCTAGTCCCTATATTATAAATCCTAAAAGATGACCCGCCGCCGCCGCCGCCGCCGCCGGAGTGACGCCCTAAATCGGTTCCTGTGCAGCCGTCTGATGAGTTATAAGAGTGATTTTTTTAGGTCTTTTGGGTCCTGTGATTCAACAGGTCGTATCAAGTTTTGGTGTTGATCCGACTGCCGGTGCGGCGTCGGCACGTGCGCGCGTGCGCCATTCGCTTAACATGGGAAACACGACATTGTGAAATCGCGAAAAATGGGCAAGTTCCGAGCGGTTTCCCGGCCGCTTGCTCGGCAACCGAAAGTCCCAACGATATGCGAGCAACACTATGTGATAGATAATCGATTGGCCTTGCGTATAGGATGTCGTCCAGAGCGATGCGCGTGCCACGTGCAAAATTGTAACCACTTTCATGATAAAATTGGCATATTCAGGATTTAAATTGGTGCTCGGAAACCGTTCGACGTAGAAGGCTGAACCGGGCAACATTTTGCAGGCACAGCGACCGTCTTCAAATTAGATGTGTTACTCAAAGCTGTGTGACTAATATTTTGGAGTTGAAGTTGAAATGCAATATTTTTGGACAATGCAATCCTTCACACCGCCGTAACACCCAAAACGAGGACAAACTTGACCGGCAAATTTACACAGACGGATAGCACTGTTCTTGCTGACCTATATCCACCCAAAATATTCTGTAAATCGCTGATAGGGAACTTATGCTGAAGTCAAACGTAAACGATTACCGACGCTAACGTTGCGAAATAATTGCGTCGAATAAAATAGCGTCGTTTAAGTTTGCCCAAGACTGACACTGCCGCAGTCAAATTCATCAATGAGCGCATGACTAGCAGACGTCGCACCTCCCTCCCGGGGAGATTTTGTTGAAGCCGGTTGACATATGTCAGGCATGTAAACTGCTAAAATGTTTTGGCAGAGACTGCGACACGGGAACGAGATACGGTAAGAAGATATGGGAACGAAATACAGCAACAAGATACGGAAACTGGGTACGGAAAGGGATGCTGGAACGAGATACGAGAACACGATACGGGAATGAGATACGGTAACTAGATATGGTAAGGAGATATCGGAACGGTGTACTAGATACGGGAATAAGATACGGGAGCGGGATACGGGAACGGGCCACGGGAACGGGCTACGGGAACGGGCTACGGGAACGGGATACGGGAACGGGATACGGGAACGGGAACGGGATATGGCAACGGGATACGGGAACGGGATACGGGAACGGGATACGGGAACGGGATACGGGAACGGGATACGGGAACGGGATACGGGAACGGGATACGGGAACGGGATACGGGAACGGGATACGGGAACGGGATACGGGAATGGGATACCGAAACAAGATACGGAAACGGGATACGAGAACGGGGACTGGAGTGGGAGCGCGATACGGGATACTGGAACGGGATACGGCAACGGGATACAGGAATGGGATACGGCAACGGGTACGGGAATGGGATACGGGAATGGGATACGGGAATGGGATACGAGAATGGGATACGGGAATGGGATACGGGAATGGGATACGGGAATGGGATACGGGAATGGGATACGGGAATGGGATACGGGAATGGGATACGGGAATGGGATACGGGAATGGGATACGGGAATGGGATACGGGAATGGGATACGGGAATGGGATACGGGAATGGGATACGGGAATGGGATACGGGAATGGGATACGGGAATGGGATACGGGAACATGATATGGGATACGGGAACGGGATACGGGAACGGGATACGGGAATGGGATACGGGAACGGGATACGGGAACGGGATACGGGAACGGAATACGGGAACGGAATACGGGAACGGAATACGGGAACGGAATACGGGAACGGAATACGGGAACTGGATACGGGAACTGGATACGAGAACGAGATAGGGGAACGGGATACGGGAACGGGATGCGGGAACGGGATAGGGTAAAGGGATACGGAAACGGGATACGGGAACGGGATACGGGAACGGGATACGGGAACGGGATACGGGAACGGGATACGGGAACGGGATACGGGAACGGGATACGGGAACGGGATACGGGAACGGGATACGTGAACGGGATACGGGAACGGGATACGGGAACGGGATACGGGAACGGGATACGGGAACGGGTTACGGGATACGGGAATGGGATACGGAACGGTATACGGGAACGCGATACGGGAACAGGATACGGGAACGCGATACGGGAACAGGATACGGGAACAGGATACGGGAACAGGATACGGGAACAGGATACGGAACGGGATATGGGAACGGGATACGGGCACGGGATATGGGAACGGGATACGGGAACGGGATACGAGAACGGGATACGAGAACGGGATACGGGAACTGGATACGGGAACGGGATACGGGAACGGGATACGGGAACGGGATACGGGAACGGGATACGGGAACGGGATACGGGAACGGGATATGGAACGGGATACGGGAACAGGATACGGGAACGGAATACGGGAACGGGATGCGGAAACGGGATATGGGAACGGTATACGGGAACGGGAACGGGATACGGGAACGGGAAACGGGAAAGGGATACGGGAACGGGATACGGGAACGGGATACGGGATACGGCATACGGGAATGGGATACGGGATACGGGAACGGGATTCGGGAACGGGATACGGGAACGGGATACGGGAACGGGATACGGGAACGGGATACGGGAACGGGATACGGGAACGGGATACGGGAACGGGATACGGGATACGGGAACGGGATACGGGAACGGGATACGGGAACGGGATACGGGAACCGGATACGGGAACCGGATACGGGAACCGGATACGGGAACCGGATACGGGAACCGGATACGGGAACCGGATACGGGAACCGGATACGGGAAAGGGATACGGGAACAGAATACGGGAACGGGATACGGGAACGAGATACGGGAACGGGATACGGTAACGGGATACGGTAACGCGATACTGTAACGGGATACGGGAACGGGATACGGGAACGGGATACGGGAACAAGAAACGGGAACGGGAGACGGGAACGGGATACAAGAACGGGAACGGGATACGGAATACGACATACGGACTACGGAATACGGAATACGGAATAAGGAATAAGGAATACCGAATACTGAATACGGAATACGAGATACGGGAAACGGCTAGCATATATAAATTAGCTGGCTATATAAATTGCGTATCGCGCAATAAAGGCCCTCTAGTCTCTATATTATAAATCCTAAAAGATGACCCGCCGCCGCCGCCGCCGCCGCCGGAGTGACGCCCTAAATCGGTTCCTGTGCAGTCGTCTGATGAGTTATGAGGATGATTTTTTTAGGACTTTTGGGTCCCGTGATTCAACAGGTCGTATCAAGTTTTGGTGTCGATCAGACCGACGGTGCGGCGTCGGCACCTGCGCGCGTGCGCCATTCGTTTAACATGGGAAACGCGACATTGTGAAATCGCGAAAAATGGGCAAGTTTCGCCCGGTTCCCCGGCCGCTTGCTCGGCAAACGAGAATCGCAGCGATATGCGAGCAACACTATGTGATAGATAATCGATTGGCCTTGCGTATAGCATGTCGTCCAGAGCGATGTGCGTGCCACGTGCAAAGTTGTGACCACTTTCATGATAAAATTGGCATATTCAGGATTTAAATTGGTGCTCGGAAACCGTTCGACGTAGAAGGCTGATCCGGGCACCATTTTGCAGGCGCAGCGACCGTCTTCAAATTATATGTGTTACTCAAAGCTGTGCGACTAATATTTTGGAGTTGAAGTTGAAATGCAATATTTTTGGACAATGCAATCCTTCACACCGCCGTAACACCCAAAACGAGGACAAACTTGACCGGCAAATTTACACTGACGGATAGCACCGTTCTTGCTGACCTATATCCACCCAAAATATTCTGTAAAACGCTCATAGGTAACTTATGCTGAAGTCAAACGTAAACGATTACCGACGCTAACGTTGCGAAATAATTTCGTCGAATAAAATAGTATCGTTTAAGTTTGCCCAGGACTGCCACTAAATTCATCAATGAGCGCATGACTAGCTGACGTCGCACTTCCCTCCCGGGGAGATTTTGTTGAAGCCGGTTGACATATGTCAGGCATGTAAACCGCTAAAATGTTTTGGCAGAGACTGCGACACGGGAACGAGATACGGTAAGAAGATATGGGAACGAAATACGGCAACAAGATACGGAACTGGGTACGGAAAGGGATGCTGGAACGAGATACGAGAACACGATACGGGAATGAGATACGGTAACTAGATATGGTAAGGAGATATCGGAACGGTGTACTAGATACGGGAATAAGATACGGGAGCGGCATACGGGAACGGGTCACGGGAACGGGCTACGGGAACGGGTTACGGGAACGGGATACGGGAACGGGATACGGGAACGGGATACGGGAACGGGATACGGGAACGAGATACGGGAACGGGATACGGGAACGGGATACGGGAACGGGATACAGGAACGTGATACGGGAACGTGATACGGGAATGGGATACGGAAACAAGATACGGAAACGGGATACGAGAACGGGGACTGGAGTGGGAGCCCGATACGGGATACTGGAACGGGATACGGCAACGGGATACAGGAATGGGATACGGCAACGGGTACGGGAATGGGATACGGGAATGAGATACGGGAATGGGATACAGGAATGGGATACGGGAATGGGATACGGGAATGGGATACGGGAATGGGATACGGGAATGGGATACGGGAATGGGATACGGGAACATGATATGGGATACGGGAACGGGATACGTGAACAGAATACGGGAACGGAACACGGGAACGGAATACGGGAACGGAATACGGGAACGGAATACGGGAACGGAATACGAGGACGAGATAGGGGAACGGGATACGGGAACGGGATGTGGGAACGGGATAGGGTAAAGGGATACGGAAACGGGATACGGGAACGGGATACAGGAACGGGATACGGGAACGGGATACGGGAACGGGATACGGGAACGGGATACGGGAACGGGATACGGGAACGGGATACGGGAACGGGATACGGGAACGGGATACGGGAACGGGATACGGGAACGGGATACGGGAACGGGATACGGGAACGGGATACGGGCACTGGATACGGTAACGGGATACGGGAACGGGATACGGAATACGGGAATGGGATACGGAACGGTAAACGGGAACGCGATACGGGAACGGGATACGGGATACGGGAACGGGATACGGGAACGGGATACGGGAACGGGATACGGGAACGGGATACGGGAACGGGATACTGGAACGGGATACGGGAACGGGATACGGGAATAGGATACGAGAACAGGATACGGGAACGGGATATGGGAACGGGATACGGGAACGGGATACGGGAACGGGATAAGAGAAAGGGATACAGTTGTATGATACGGGAACGGGATCGGGATACGGGAACGGGATACGGGAACGGGATGCGGGAACGGGATACGGGAACGGGATACGGGAACGGGATACGGGAACGGGATACGGGAACGGGATACGGGAACGGGAACGGGATACGGGAACGGGATACGGGAACGGGATACGGGAACGGGATACGGGAACGGGATACGGGAACGGGATACGGGAACGGGATACGGGAACAGGATACGGGAACGGGATACGGGAACGGGATACGGGATACGGTTTACGGGAATAGGATACGGGAACGGGATCGGGATACGCGAACGGGATACGGGAACGGGATACGGGAACGGGATACGGGATACGGGATACGGGAACGGGATACGGGAACGGGATACGGGAACGAGAACGGGATACTGGAACGGGATAATGGAACGGGATACGGGAACGGGATACGGGAACGGGATACGGGAACCGGATACGGGAACCAGATACGGGAACCAGATACGAGAACCGGATACGGGAACGGGATAAGGGAACAGGATACGGTAACGGGATACGGTAACGGGATACGGTAACGGGATACGGTAACGGGATACGGTAACGGGATACGGTAAGGGGATACGGTAACGGGATACGGTAACGGGATACGGTAACGGGATACGGTAACGGGATACGGTAACGGGATACGGTAACGGGATACGGTAACGGGATACGGGAACGGGATACGGGAACAGGATACGGGAACGGGAGACGGGAACGGGATACAAGAACGGGAACGGGGTACGGAATACGACATACGGACTACGGACTACGGACTACGGAATACGGAATAAGGAATAAGGAATACCGAATACTGAATACGGAATACGAGATACGGGAAACGGCTAGCATATATAAATTAGCTGGCTATATAAATTGCGCATCGCGCAATAAAGGCCATCTAGTCTCTATCCCTATATTATAAATCCTAAAAGATGACCCGCCGCCGCCGCCGCCGCCGCCGGAGTGACGCCCTAAATCGGTTCCTGTGCAGCCGTCTGATGAGTTATGAGGGTGATTTTTTCAGCACTTTTGGGTCCCGTGATTCAACAGGTCGTATCAAGTTTTGGTGTCGGTCCGACCGACGGTGCGGCGTCGGCACGTGCGCGCGTGCGCCATTCGTTTAACATGGGAAACGCGACATTGTGAAATCGCGAAAAACGGGCAAGTTCATCGCGGTTCCTCGGCCACTTGCTCTGCAACCGAGCGTCGCAGCGATTTGCGAGCAACACTATGTGATAGATAATCGATTGACCTTGCGTATAGGATGTCGTCCAGAGCGATGCGCGTGCCACGTGCAAAGTTGTGATCACTTTAATGATAAAATTGGCCAATTCAGGATTTAAATTGGTGCTCGGAAACTATTCGCTGTAGAACGCTGATCCGGGCACCATTTTGCAGGCGCAGCGACCGTCTTCAAATTGTATGTGTTACTCAAAGCTGTGTGACTAATATTTTGGAGTTGAAGTTGAAATGCAATATTTTTGGACAATTTAATCCTTCACACCGCCGTAACACCCAAAACGAGGACAAACTTGACCGGCAAATTTACACTGACGGATAGCACCGTTCTTGCTGACCTATATCCAACCAAAATATTCTGTAAAACGCTCATAGGTAACTTATGCTGAAGTCAAACGTAAACGATTACCGACGCTAACGTTGCGAAATAATTTCGTCGAATAAAATATCTCGTTTAAGTTTGCCCAAGACTGACACTGCCGCAGTCAAATTCATCAATGACTAGCAGACGTCGCACCTCCCTCCCGGGGAAATTTTGTTGAAGCCGGTTGACATATTTGAGGCATGTAAGCCGCTAAAATGTTTTAGCAGAGACTGCGACACGGGAAAGAGATACGGTAAGAAGATATGGGAACGAAATACGGCAACAAGATACGGAAACTGGGTACGAGAAAGGGATGCTGGAACGAGATACGGGAACAGGATACAGGAATGAGATACGGGAACTAGATATGGTAAGGAGATATCGGAACGGTGTACAAGAAACGGGAATGAGATACGGGAGCGGGATACGGGAGCGGCATAAGTGAACGGGATACGGGAACGGGATACGGGAACGGGATACGTGAACGGGATACGTGAACGGGATACGGAAACGGGATACGGGAGCGATATACGGGAGCGGGATATGGGATCGGGATACGGGAGCGGGATAAGAGAACGGGATACGGGATCGGGATACGTTAACAGGATACGGGAACGGGATACGGGAACGGGATACGGGATACGGGAACGGGATACGAGATACGGGAACGGGATATGGGAACTGGATATGGGAAAAGGATACGGGAACGGGATACGGGATACGGGAACGGGATACGGGAACGGGATACGGGAACGGGAACGGGATACCGGATACGGGAATGGGATACGGGAACGGGATACGGGATAGGGAACGGGATACAGGAACGGGATACGGGAACGGGATACGGGAACGGCATACGGGAACAGGATACGGGAACGGGATACGAGAACGTGATACGAGAATGGGATACGGGAACGGGATAGGGTAACGTGATACGGAAATGGGATACGGGATACGGGAACGGGAACGGGAACGGGAACTGGAGCGGGAGCGCCATACGGGATACGGGATACGGGAACTGGATACGGGAACGGTATACGGGAACGGGATACGGGAACGGGATACGGGAACGGGATACGGGAACGGGATACGGGAAAGGGATAGGGGAGAGGGATACGGGAACGGGATACGGGATACGGGATACGGGATACGGGATACGGGATACGGGATACGGGATACGGGATACGGGATACGGGATACGGGATACGGGATACGGGATACAGGATACGGGATACGGGAACGAAATACGGGATACGGGAACGGGATACGGGAACGGGATACGTGAACGGGATACGGGAACGGGATACGGGAACGGGATACGGGAACGGGATGCGAGAACGGTATACGGGAACTGGATACGGGAGCTGATTAAGGTATACGGGATACGGGAACGGGATACGGGATCACAATATGGGAACGGGATACGGGATACGGAAACGGGAAACAAGATACGGGAACGGGATACGGGATACGGGAACGGGATACGGGAACGGGATACGTGAACGTGATACGGGAACGTGATACAGGAACGTGATACGGGAGCGTGATACGGGAACGTGATACGGGAACGGGATGCAGAAAAGAGATACGGAAACGGGATACGGGAACGAGAACGGGAACGGGAACAGGAGAGGGAGCGGGACACGGGATACGGTATACGGGATACAGGATACGGGAACGGGATACGGGAACGGGATACGGGAACGGGATACGGGAACGAGATACGGGAACAGGATACGGGATACGGGAACGGGATACGTAATACGTAATACGTAATACGTAAAACAGAATACGGAATACGGAATACGGAATACGGAATACGGAATACGAGATACTAGATACGAGATACGGAATACGGAATACGGAATACGGAATACGGAATAATGAATACGGAATACTGAATACGGAATACGAGACACTGGAAACGGCTAGCATATATAAATAAGCTGGCTATATAAATTGCGCATCGCGCAATAAAGGCCATCTAGTCTAGTTATCCCTATATATTATAAATCCTAAAAGATGACCCGCCGCCGCCGCCGCCGCCGCCGCCGGAGTGACGCCCTAAATCGGTTCCTGTGCAGTCGTCTGATGAGTTATCAGGATGATTTTTTCAGCACTTTTGGGTCCGGTGATTCAACAGGTCGTATCAAGTTTTGGTGTCGATCCGACCGACGGTGCGGCGTCGGCACGTGCGCGCGTGCGCCATTCGTTTAACATGGGAAACGCGACATTGTGAAATCGCGAAAAATGGGCAAGTTTCGCCCGGTTCCCCGGCCGCTTGCTCGGCAACCAAAAGTCCCAGCAATATGCGAGCAACACTATGTGATAGATAATTGATTGGCATTGCGTATAGGATGTCGTCCAGAGCGATGCGCGTTCCACGTGCAAAGTCGTGACCACTTTCATGATAAAATTGGCATATTCAGGATTTAAATTGGTGCTCGGAAACCGTTCGACGTAGAACGCTGATCCGGGCACCATTTTGCAGGCGCAGTGACCGTCTTCAAATTATATTTGCTACTCAAAGCTGTGAGACTAATATTTTGGCGTCGAAGTTGAAATGCAATATTTTTGGACAATTTAATCCTTCACACCGCCGTAACACCCAAAATGAGGACAAACTTGACCGGCAAATTTACACAGACGGATAGCGCCGTTCTTGGTGACCTATATCCACCCAAAATATTATGTAAATCGCTCATAGGTAACTTATGCTGAAGTCAAACGTAAACGATTACCAACGCTAACGTTGCGAAATAATTGCGTCGAATAAAATAGCATCATTTAAGTTTGCCCAAGACTGACACTGCCGCAGTCAAATTCATCCATGAGCGCATGACTAGCAGACGTCGCACCTCCCTCCCGGGGAGATTTTGTTGAAGCCGGTTGACATATTTCAGGCATGCAAACCGCTAAAATGTTTTTGCAGACTGCGACACGGGAACGAGATACGGTAAGAAGATATGGGAACGAAATACGGCATACGGAAACTAGGTACGAGCAAAGGATGCTGGAACGAGATGCGGGAACAGGATACGGGAATGAGATACGGTAACTAGATATGGTAAGGAGATATCGGAACGGTGTACGAGATACGGGAGTGAGATACGAGAGCGGGATACGGGAGCGGGATACGGGAGCGGGATACGGGAGCGGGATGCGGGAGCGAGATACGGGAGCGGGATACGGGAGCGGGATACGGGAGCGAGATACGGGAGCGGGATACGGGAGCGGGATAAGGAAACGGGAGACGGGAATGAGATACGGGAGCGTGATACGGTAACGGGATACGGGAACGGGATATGGGAACGGGATATGGGGACATGATACGGGAACGGATACGGGAACGGATACGGGAACGGATACGGGAACGGATACGGGAACGGATACGGGAACGGATACGGGAACGGGATACGGGAACCGGGAACGGAAAACGGGAACGGGATACGGGAACGGGATACGGGAACGGGATACGGGAACGGGATACGGGAACGGGATACGGGAACGGGATACGGGAACGGGATAAGGGAACGGGATAAGGGAACGGGATAAGGGAACGGGATACGGGAACAGGATACGGGAACAGGATACGGGAACAGGATACGGGAACGGGTTACGGGAACGAGATACGGAAACTGGATACGGGAACGGGATACGAGAACGGGATACAGGAACGGGAACGGGAGCGTTGTACGGAACGGGATACGGGAACGGGATACGGGAATGAGATACGGGAATGGATACGGGAACATGATATGGGATACGGGAACGGGATACGGGAACGGAATACGGGAACGGAATACGGGAACGGAATACGGGAACGGAATACGGGAACGGAATACGGGAACGGAATACGGGAACGGAATACGGGAACGGAATACGGGAACGGAATACGGGAACGGAATACGGGAACGGAATACGGGAACGGAATACGGGAACGGGATACGATAACGGGATGCGGGAACGGGATAGGGTAACGGGATACGGAAACGGGATACAGGAACGGGGTACGGGAACGGGATACGGGAACGGGATACGGGAACGGGATACGGGAACGGGATACGGGAACGGGATACGGGAACGGGATACGCGAACGGGATACGGGAACGGGATACGGGATACGGGATACGGTAACGGGATACGGGAACAGGATACGGGACCGGGTTACAAGAACGAGACACGGTATACGGGCACGGGATAAGTAAACAGGATACGGAAACGGGATACGGGAATGGGATACGGGAACGGGATACGGCAACGGGATACGGCAACGTGATACGTTAACAGGATACGGGAACGGGATACGGGAACGGGATACGGGAACGGGATACGATAACGGGATGCGGGAACGGGATACGGGAACGGGATACGGAAACGGGATACAGGAACGGGATACGGGAACGGGATACGGGAACGGGATACGGGAACGGGATACGGGAACGGGATACGGGAACGGGATACGGGAACGGGATACGGGAACGGGATACGGGAACGGGATACGGGAACGGGATACGGGATACGGGATACGGGAACGGGATACGGGAACAGGATACGGGACCGGGTTACAAGAACGAGACACGGTATACGGGTACGGGATAAGTAAACAGGATACGGAAACGGGATACGGGAATGGGATACGGGAACGGGATACGGCAACGGGATACGGCAACGTGATACGTTAACAGGATACGGGAACGGGATACGGGAACGGGATACGGGAACGGGATACGGGAACGGGATACGGGAACGCGATGCAGGAACGGGATAGGGGAACGGGAACAGGATACGGGAACAAGATACGGGAACAGGATACGAGAACAGGATACAGGAACAGGATACGGGAACAGGATACGGGAACAGGATACGGGAACAGGATACGGGAACAGGATACGGGAACAGGATACGGTAACAGGATACGGGAACAGGATACGGGAACGGGATACGGGAACGGGATACGGGAACGGGATACGGGAACGGGATACGGGAACGGGTATACGGGAACGGGATACGGGATACGGGATACGGGAACGGGTTACGGGAATGGGATACAAGATATGGGAACGGGATACGGGAACGGGATACGGGAACGGGATACGGGAACGGGATACGGGAACGGGATACGGGAACGGGATACGGGATACGGGATACGGGATACGGGATACGGGATACGGGATACGGGATACGGGATACGGGATACGGGATACGGGATACGAGAACGGGATACGAGAACGGGATACGGGAACGGGATACGGGAACGGGATACGTAAACGGGATACGTAAACGGGATACGTAAACGGGATACGTAAACGGGATACGTAAACGGGATACGTAAACGGGATACTGAAACGGGATACGGACACGGGATACTTACGGAAACGGGATACGGAAACGGGATACGGAATACGGACACGGGATACGGAAATGGGATACGGAAACGGGATACGGAAACGGGATACGGAAACGGGATACGGAAACGGGATACGGAAACGGGATACTGAAACGGGATACGGAAACGGGATAAGGAAACGGGATAAGGAAACGGGATACGGAAACGGGATACGGGAACGGAATACGGGAACGGAATACGGGAACGGAATACGTGAACGGAATACGGGAACGGAATACGGGAACGGAATACGGGAACGGAATACGGGAACGGAATACGGGAACGGGATACGATAACGGGATGCGGGAACGGGATAGGGTAACGGGATACGGAAACGGGATACAGGAACGGGGTACGGGAACGGGATACGGGAACGGGATACGGGAACGGGATACGGGAACGGGATACGGGAACGGGATACGGGAACGGGATACGGGAACGGGATACGGGATACGGGATACGGGATACGGGAACGGGATACGGGATACGGGAACAGGATACGGGACCGGGTTACAAGAACGAGACACGGTATACGGGCACGGGATACGTAAACAGGATACGGAAACGGGATACGGGAATGGGATACGGGAACGGGATACGGCAACGGGATACGGCAACGTGATACGTTAACAGGATACGGGAACGGGATACGGGAACGGGATACGGGAACGGGATACGGGAACGGGATACGGGAACGGGATACGGGAACGGGATACGGGAACGGGATACGGGAACGGGACACGGGAACGGGACACGGGAACGGGATACGGGAACGGGTTAGGGGAACGGGATGCGGGAAGGGGATACGGGAACGCGATGCGGGAACGGGATAGGGGAACGGGAACAGGATACGGGAACAAGATACGGGAACAGGATACGAGAACAGGATACAGGAACAGGATACGGGAACAGGATACGGGAACAGGATACGGGAACAGGATACGGGAACAGGATACGGGAACCGGATACGGGAACAGGATACGGGAACAGGATACGGGACCGGGATACGGGAACGGGATACGGGAACGGGATACGGGAACGGGATACGGGAACGGGATACGGGAACGGGATACGGGATACTGGATACCGGAACGGGATACGGGATTGGTATACGGGATATAAGAACGGGATACGGGAACGGGATACGGGAACGGGATACGGGAACGGGATACGGGAACGGGATACGGGAACGGGATACGGGAACGGTATACGGGAACGGGATACGGGAACGGGATACGGGAACGGGATACGGGATACGGGATACGGGATACGGGATACGGGATACGGGATACGGGATACAGGATACAGGATACGGGATACGGGATACGGGATACGGGATACGGGATACGGGATACGAGAACGGGATACGAGAACGGGATACGGAAACGGGATACGGGAACGGGATACGTAAACGGGATACGTAAACGGGATACGTAAACGGGATACGTAAACGGGATACGTAAACGGGATACTGCAACGGGATATGGACACGGGATACATACGGAAACGGGATACGGAAAAGGGATACGGAATACGGACACGGGATACGGAAATGAGATACGGAAACGGGATACGGAAACGGGATACGGAAACGGAATACGGAAACGGGATAAGGAAACGGGATACGGAAACGGGATACGGAAACAGGATACGGAAACGGGATATGGAAACGAGATACGGGATCCGGGAACGGTATACGGAATACGGGATACGGGAACGGGATAAGGGATACGGGAACGGAACACGGGAACGGGATACGGAACACCTAATACGGGATACGGAATACATAATCCGAAATACGGAATATGGAATACGGAATACGGGATACGGAATACGGCTGGCTATATAAATTGCGCATCGCGCAATACAGTCCCTCTAGTCTCTATATTATAAATCCTAAAAGATGACCCGCCGCCGCCGCCGCCGCCACCGCCGGGGTGACGCCCTAAATCGGTTTCTGTGCAGTCGTCTGATGAGTTATGAACGTGATTTTTTCAGCACTTTTGGGTTCTGTGATTCAACAGGTCGTATCAAGTTTTGGTGTCCATCCGACTGACGGTACGGCGTTGGCACGTGTGCGCGTGCGCCATTCGTTTAACATGGGAAACGCGACATTGTGAAATCGCGAAAAACGGCCAAGTTTCGCGCGGTTTCCCGGCCGGTTGCTCGGCAACCGAGAGTCGCAGCGATATGCAAGCAACACTATGCGATAGATAATTGATTGGCCTTGCGTATAGAATGTCGTCCAGAGAGATGCGCGGACCACGTGCAAAGTTGTGACCACTTCCATGATAAAATTGACATATTCAGGATTTAAATTGGTGCTCGGAAACCGTTCGACGTAGAAGGCTGACCGGGCACCATTTTGCAGGCGCAGCGACCGTCTTCAAATTATATGTGTTACTCCAAGCTGTGTGACTAATATTTTGGAGTTGAAGTTGAAATGCAATATTTTTTGACAATGTAATCCTTTACACCGCCGTAACACCCAAAACGTGTACAAACTTGACCCCCAAATTTACACAGACGGATAGCGCCGTTCTTGCTGACCTATATCCACCAAAAATATTATGCAAATCGCTCATAGGTAACTTATGCTGAAGTCAAACGTAAACGATTACCGACGCTAACGTTGCGAAATAATTGCGTCGAATAAAATATAATCGGTTAAGTTTTCCCAACACTGACACTGCCGCAGTCAAATTCATCAATGAGCGCATGACTAGCTGACGTCGCACCTCCCTCCCGGGGAGATTTTGTTGAAGCCGGTTGACATATTTCAGGCATGTAAACCGCTAAGATGTTTTGGCAGAGACTGCGACACGGGAACGAGATACGGTAAGAAGATATGGGAACGAAATACGCCAACAAGATACGGAAACTGGGTACGAGAAAGGGATGCTGGAACGAAATACGGGAACAGGATACGGGAATGAGATACGGTAACTAGATATGGTAAGGAGATATCGGAACGGTGTACGAAATACGGGAATGAGATACGGGAGCCGGATACGGGAACGGGATACGGGAACGGGATACGGGAACGGGATACGGGAACAGGATACGGGAACGGGATACGGGAACGGGATACGGGAACGGGATACGGGAACGGGATACGGGAACGGGATACGGGAACTGGATACGGGAACGGGATACGGGAACGGGATACGGGAATGGGAACGGGATACGGGAACGGGATACGGGATACGGGAACGGGATACGGGAACGGGATACGGGAACGGGATACGGGTACGGGATACGGGAACGTGATACAGGAACATGATACGGGAACGTGATACGGGAATGGGATACGGAAACAAGATACGGAAACGGGATACGGGAACGGGATACGGGAACTGGGACTGTAGTGGGAACGCGATACGGGATACTGGAACGGGATACGGCAACGGGATACAGGAATGGGATACGGGAATGGGATACGGGAATGGGACACGGGAATGGGATACGGGAATGGGATACGGGAATGGGATACGGGAATGGGATACGGGAATGGGATACGGGAATGGGATACGGGAATGGGATACGGGAATGGGATACGGGAATGGGATACGGGAATGGGATACGGGAATGGCATACGGGAATGAGATACGGGAATGGGATGCGGGAATGGGATACGGGAATGGGATACGGAAATGGGATACGGGAATGGGATACGAGAATGGGATACGGAAACGGGATACGGGATACGGGAACGGGGCTGTAGTGGGAACGCGATACGGGATACTGGAACGGGATACGGCAACGGGATACAGGAATTGGATACGGGAATGGGATACGGGAATGGGATACGGGAATGGGATACGGGAATGTGATACGGGAATGGGATACGGGAATGGGATACGGGAATGGGATACTGGAATGGGATACGGGAATGGCATACGGGAATGGAATACGGGAATGGGATACGGGAATGGGATACGGGAATGTGATAAGGGAATGGGATACGGTAATGGGATACGGGAATGGGATACGGGAATGGGATAGGGGAATGGGATACGGGAATTGGATACGGGAATGGGATACGGGAATGGGATACGGAATGGGATACGGGAATGGGATACGGCAATGAGATACGGGAATGGGATACGGGAATGGGATACGGGAATGGGATACGGGAATGGGATACGGGAATGGGATACGGGAATGGGATACGGGAATGGGATACGGGAATGGGATACGGGAATGGGATACGGGAATGGGATACGGGAATGGGATACGGGAATGGGATACGGGAATGGAGACGGGAATGGGATACGGAAATGGGTTACGGGAATGGGATAGGGGAATGGGATACGGGAATGGGAGACGAGAATGGGATACGAAAACATGATAAGGGATACGGGAACGGGATAAGGGAACGGAAAACGGGGACGGAATACGGGAACGGAATACGGGAACGCGATATGAGAACGGGATACGGGAACGGGATACGGGAACGGGATAGGGTAACGGGATACATACGGAAACGGGATACGGAAACGGGATACGGAACGGTGTACGAGATACGGGAATGAGATACGGGAGCGGGATTAGGGAGCCGAATACGGGAACGGGATACGGGAACGGGATACGGGAACGGGATACGGGAATGGGATACGGGAACGGGATACGGGAACGGGATACGGGAACGGGGTACGGGAACGGGATACGGGAACGGGATACGGGAACGGGATACGGGAGCGTGATACAGGAACGTGATACGGGAATGGGATACGGAAACAAGATACGGAAACGGGATACGGGAACGGGGACTGGAGTGGGAACGCGATACGGGATACTGGAACGGGATACAGCAACGGGATACGGGAATGGGATACGGGAATGGGATACGGGAATGGGATACGGGAATGGGATACGGGAATGGGATACGGGAATGGGATACGGGAATGGGATACAGTAATGGGATACGGTAATGGGATACGGGAATGGGATACGGGAATGGGATACGGGAATAGGATACGGGAATGGGATACGGGAATGGGATACGGGAATGGGATACGGGAACGGGATACCTGAACGGGATACGGGAACATGATATGGGATACGGGAACGGGATACGGGAGTGGGATACGGGAACGGGATACGGGAACGGAATACGGGAACGAAATACGGAAACGGAATACGGGAACGGAATACGGGAACGGAATACGGGAACGGAATACGGGAACGGGAACGGGATACGGTGAACGGGATACGGGAACGGGATACGGGAACGGGATACGCGGAACGGGATACGGGAACGGGATACGGGAACGGGATACGGGAACGGGATACGGGAACGGGATACAGGAACGGGGAACGGGATACGGGAACGGGATACGGGAACGGAATACGGGAACGGGATACGGGAACGGGATACGGGTACGGGTACGGGGACAGGATACGGGATACGGGATACTGGAACGAGTTACGGGATACGGGAACGGGATACGGGAACGGGATACGGGAAAGGGATACGGGAACGGTATACGGGAACGGGATACGGGAAGTGGATACGGGAACGGGATACGGGAACGGGATACGGGAACGGGATACGGGAACGGGATACGGGAACGGGATACGGGAACGGGATACGGTATCGGGATACGGGAACGGGGAAAGGGGATACGGGAACGGGATACGTGAACGGAATACGAGAACGGGATACGGGAACGGGATACGGGAACGGGATACGGGAACGGGATACGGGAACGGGATACCGGAACGGGATACGGGAACGGGATACGGGAACGGGATACGGGAACGGGATACGGGAACGGGATACGGGAACGGGATACGGGAACGGGATACGGAATACGGAATACGGGATACGGGAACGGGATACGTAATACGGAATACGGAATACGGAATACGGAATACGGAATATGGAATACGGAATACGAGATACGGAATACGGAATACGGAATAATGAATACGGAATACGGAATACGGGACACTAGAAACGGCTAGCATATATACATAAGCTGGCTATATAAATTGCGCATCGCGCAATAAAGGCCCTCTAGTCCCTATCCCTATATTATAAATCCTAAAAGATGACCCGCCGCCGCCGCCGCCGCCGCCGCCGGAGTGACGCCCTAAATCGGTTCCTGTGCAGTCGTCTGATGAGTTATGAGGAGGATTTTTTCAGGACTTTTGGGTCCCGTGATTCAACAGGTTGTATCAAGTTTTGGTGTTGATCCGACCGACGGTGCGGCGTCGGCACGTGCGCGCGTGCGCCATTCGTTTAACATGGGAAACGCGACATTGTGAAATCGCGAAAAATGGGCAAGTTTCGCCCGGTTCCCCGGCCGCTTGCTCGGCAAACGAGAATCGCAGCGATATGCGAGCAACACTATGTGATAGATAATCGATTGGCCTTGCGTATAGCATGTCGTCCAGAGCGATGTGCGTGCCACGTGCAAAGTTGTGACCACTTTCATGATAAAATTGGCATATTCAGGATTTAAATTGGTGCTCGGAAACCGTTCGACGTAGAAGGCTGATCCGGGCACCATTTTGCAGGCGCAGCGACCGTCTTCAAATTATATGTGTTACTCAAAGCTGTGCGACTAATATTTTGGAGTTGAAGTTGAAATGCAATATTTTTGGACAATGCAATCCTTCACACCGCCGTAACACCCAAAACGAGGACAAACTTGACCGGCAAATTTACACTGACGGATAGCACCGTTCTTGCTGACCTATATCCACCCAAAATATTCTGTAAAACGCTCATAGGTAACTTATGCTGAAGTCAAACGTAAACGATTACCGACGCTAACGTTGCGAAATAATTTCGTCGAATAAAATAGTATCGTTTAAGTTTGCCCAAGACTGCCACTGCCGCAGTCAAATTCATCAATGAGCGCATGACTAGCTGACGTCGCACTTCCCTCCCGGGGAGATTTTGTTGAAGCCGGTTGACATATGTCAGGCATGTAAACCGCTAAAATGTTTTGGCAGAGACTGCGACACGGGAACGAGATACGGTAAGAAGATATGGGAACGAAATACGGCAACAAGATACGGAACTGGGTACGGAAAGGGATGCTGGAACGAGATACGAGAACACGATACGGGAATGAGATACGGTAACTAGATATGGTAAGGAGATATCGGAACGGTGTACTAGATACGGGAATAAGATACGGGAGCGGCATACGGGAACGGGTCACGGGAACGGGCTACGGGAACGGGCTACGGGAACGGGATACGGGAACGGGATACGGGAACGGGATACGGGAACGGGATACGGGAACGGGATACGGGAACGGGATACGGGAACGAGATACGGGAACGGGATACGGGAACGGGATACGGGAACGGGATACAGGAACGTGATACGGGAACGTGGTACGGGAATGGGATACGGAAACAAGATACGGAAACGGGATACGAGAACGGGGACTGGAGTGGGAGCCCGATACGGGATACTGGAACGGGATACGGCAACGGGATACAGGAATGGGATACGGCAACGGGTACGGGAATGGGATACGGGAATGGGATACGGGAATGGGATACAGGAATGGGATACGGGAATGGGATACGGGAATGGGATACGGAAATGGGATACGGGAATGGGATACGGGAATGGGATACGGGAATGGGATACGGGAATGGGATACGGGAACATGATATGGGATACGGGAACGGGATACGGGAACAGAATACGGGAACGGAACAAGGGAACGGAATACGGGAACGGAATACGGGAACGGAATACGGGAACGGAATACGGGAACGGAATACGGGAACGGAATACGGGAACTGTTTACGAGAACGAGATAGGGGAACGGGATACGGGAACGGGATGCGGGAACGGGATAGGGTAAAGGGATACGGAAACGGGATACGGGAACGGGATACAGGAACGGGATACGGGAACGGGATACGGGAACGGGATACGGGAACGGGATACGGGAACAGGATACGGGAACGGGATACGGGAACGGGATACGGGAACGGCATACGGGCACTGGATACGGGAACGGGATACGGGAACGGGATACGGAATACGGGAATGGGATACGGAACGGTAAACGGGAACGCGATAGGGAACGGGATACGGGATACGGGAACGGGATACGGGAACGGGATACGGGAACGGGATACGGGAACGGGATACGGGAACGGGATACGGGAACGGGATACGGGAACGGGATACGGGAACGGGATACGGGAACGGGATACGGGAACGGGATACGGGAACGGGATACGGGAACGGGATACGGGAACGGGATACGGGAACGGGATACGGGAACGGGATACGGGAATAGGATACGGGAACAGGATACGGGAACGGGATATGGGAGATTGAGATTGTATTCGGGAACATCCACAGTAAACCCATGGCTTTTCAGAGCCCGTCGTTATGCGTGCGTATAGGCGGATAGAGAATAATGGCATGTCTGTGGCGCGCTGCTGCCAGCTGGGCGCTGCGCTGCTCAACAGACAGGTTGAAACAGAAAAGGAAATGACAAGGAACAGTGTAAAATTCACAGATTACAGCACAACGTATAGAAGGGCGATGATAGCATGAGTTTCGTTTCGTTGTGTCTTCGATACTGCATGTTCTCTCTCATTAGCAAAGACAATACTTCAGCTGTCAGCATTGGTAAACATCTTGTTGCATGAAGTCACAGGTGGTTTGAAATAAATTTTCACCATTTCTACGGCACTTGTTTTTCGGCATCTCATTGTACAGAAGTTCTTTCAGAAGTCTCGAGGTTCTTGGCGCGCGAAACGAAAATTCAAGCCAGAAAATTATGACTTGCTTGCTTGAAAATTCGATCCAAAGAGATAATAATGCTGAAAATAATGAATTGTATAGCACCGTATTTCTTCTTATCCAAATAAAGTGCACCAATAAAGATAACATATTTAAGTTCTTCACTATATTAGCTCACTGCCAGTATATAAATAAGCTGCAAATATCGTCCAACTGCGCCAAAAATTTACAATTTTGGCCGAGCCTTAAAAATACGTCTGTCTTATCCTACCATACGGGAACGGGATACGGGAACGGGATACGGGAACGGGATAAGAGAAAGGGATACAGTTGTATGATACGGGAACGGGATCGGGATACGGGAACGGGATACGGGAACGGGATACGGGAACGGGATACGGGAACGGGATACGGGAACGGGATACGGGAACGGGATACGGGAACGGGATACGGGAACGGGATACGGGAACAGGATACGGGAACGGGATACGGGAACGGGATACGGGATACGGTTTACGGGAATAGGATACGGGAACGGGATCGGGATACGCGAACGGGATACGGGAACGGGATACGGGAACGGGATACGGGATACGGGAACGGGATACGGGAACGGGATACGGGAACGAGAACGGGATACTGGAACGGGATAATGGAACGGGATACGGGAACGGGATACGGGAACGGGATACGGGAACGGGAAACGGGAACGGGATACGGGAACCGGATACGGGAACCAGATACGGGAACCAGATACGGGAACCGGATACGGGAACGGGATAAGGGAACAGGATACGGTAACGGGATACGGTAACGGGATACGGTAACGGGATACGGTAACGGGATACGGTAACGGGATACGGTAACGGGATACGGTAACGGGATACGGTAACGGGATACGGTAACGGGATACGGTAACGGGATACGGTAACGGGATACGGTAACGGGATACGGGAACGGGATACGGGAACGGGATACGGGAACAGGATACGGGAACGGGAGACGGGAACGGGATACAAGAACGGGAACGGGGTACGGAATACGACATACGGACTACGGACTACGGACTACGGAATACGGAATAAGGAATAAGGAATACCGAATACTGAATACGGAATGCGAGATACGGGAAACGGCTAGCATATATAAATTAGCTGGCTATATAAATTGCGCATCGCGCAATAAAGGCCATCTAGTCTCTATCCCTATATTATAAATCCTAAAAGATGACCCGCCGCCGCCGCCGCCGCCGCCGGAGTGACGCCCTAAATCGGTTCCTGTGCAGCCGTCTGATGAGTTATAAGAGTGATTTTTTCAGGTCTTTTGGGTCCTGTGATTCAACAGGTCGTATCAAGTTTTGGTGTTGATCCAACTGCCGGTGCGGCGTCGGCACGTGCGCGCGTGCGCCATTCGCTTAACATGGGAAACACGACATTGTGAAATCGCGAAAAATGGGCAAGTTCCGAGCGGTTTCCCGGCCGCTTGCTCGGCAACCGAAAGTCCCAACGATATGCGAGCAACACTATGTGATAGATAATCGATTGGCCTTGCGTATAGGATGTCGTCCAGAGCGATGCGCGTGCTACGTGCAAAGTTGTAACCACTTTCATGATAAAATTGGCATATTCAGGATTTAAATTGGTGCTCGGAAACCGTTCGACGTAGAAGGCTGAACCGGGCAACATTTTGCAGGCACAGCGACCGTCTTCAAATTAGATGTGTTACTCAAAGCTGTGTGACTAATATTTTGGAGTTGAAGTTGAAATGCAATATTTTTGGACAATGCAATCCTTCACACCGCCGTAACACCCAAAACGAGGACAAACTTGACCGGCAAATTTACACAGACGGATAGCACTGTTCTTGCTGACCTATATCCACCCAAAATATTATGTAAATCGCTGATAGGGAACTTATGCTGAAGTCAAACGTAAACGATTACCGACGCTAACGTTGCGAAATAATTGCGTCGAATAAAATAGCGTCGTTTAAGTTTGCCCAAGACTGACACTGCCGCAGTCAAATTCATCAATGAGCGCATGACTAGCAGACGTCGCACCTCCCTCCCGGGGAGATTTTGTTGAAGCCGGTTGACATATGTCAGGCATGTAAACCGCTAAAATGTTTTGGCAGAGACTGCGACACGGGAACGAGATACGGTAAGAAGATATGGGAACGAAATACAGCAACAAGATACGGAAACTGAGTACGGAAAGGGATGCCGGAACGAGATGCGAGAACACGATACGGGAATGAGATACGGTAACTAGATATGGTAAGGAGATATCGGAACGGTGTACTAGATACGGGAATAAGATACGGGAGCGGGATACGGGAACGGGCCACGGGAACGGGCTACGGGAACGGGCTACGGGAACGGGATACGGGAACGGGATACGGGAACGGGATATGGGAACGGGATACGGGAACGGGATACGGGAACGGGATACGGGAACGGGATACGGGAACGGGATACGGGAACGGGATACGGGAACGGGATACGGGAACGGGATACGGGAACGGGATACGGGAACGGGATACGGGAACGGGATACGGGAACGGGATACGGGAACGGGATACGGGAACGTGATACGGGAATGGGATACCGAAACAAGATACGGAAACGGGATACGAGAACGGGGACTGGAGTGGGAGCGCGATACGGGATACTGGAACGGGATACGGCAACGGGATACAGGAATGGGATACGGCAACGGGTACGGGAATGGGATACGGGAATGGGATACGGGAATGGGATACGGGAATGGGATACGAGAATGGGATACGGGAATGGGATACGGGAATGGGATACGGGAATGGGATACGGGAATGGGATACGGGAATGGGATACGGGAATGGGATACGGGAATGGGATACGGGAATGGGATACGGGAATGGGATACGGGAATGGGATACGGGAATGGGATACGGGAATGGGATACGGGAATAGGATACGGGAATGGGATACGGGAATGGGATACGGGAATGGGATACGGGAACATGATATGGGATACGGGAACGGGATACGGGAACGGGATACGGGAACGGGATACGGGAACGGGATACGGGAACGGAATACGGGAACGGAATACGGGAACGGAATACGGGAACGGAATACGGGAACGGAATACGGGAACTGGATACGGGAACTGGATACGAGAACGAGATAGGGGAACGGGATACGGGAACGGGATGCGGGAACGGGATAGGGTAAAGGGATACGGAAACGGGATACGGGAACGGGATACGGGAACGGGATACGGGAACGGGATACGGGAACGGGATACGGGAACGGGATACGGGAACGGGATACGGGAACGGGATACGGGAACGGGATACGGGATACGGGAACGGGATACGGGAACGGGATACGGGAACGGGATACGGGATACGGGAATGGGATACGGAACGGTATACGGGAACGCGATACGGGAACAGGATCCGGGAACGCGATACGGGAACAGGATACGGGAACAGGATACGGGAACAGGATACGGGAACAAGATACGGAACGGGATACGGGAACGGGATACGGGCACGGGATATGGGAACGGGATACGGGAACGGGATACGAGAACGGGATACGAGAACGGGATACGGGAACTGGATACGGGAACGGGATACGGGAACGGGGTACGGGAACGGGATACGGGAACGGGATACGGGAACGGGATACGGGAACGGGATATGGGAACAGGATACGGGAACGGAATACGGGAACGGGATGCGGCAACGGGATATGGGAACGGTATACGGGAACGGGAACGGGATACGGGAACGGGAAACGGGAAAGGGATACGGGAACGGGATACGGGAACGGGATACGGGATACGGCATACGGGAATGGGATACGGGATACGGGAACGGGATTCGGGAACGGGATACGGGAACGGGATACGGGAACGGGATACGGGAACGGGATACGGGAACGGGATACGGGAACGGGATACGGGAACGGGATACGGGAACGGGATACGGGATACGGGAACGGGATACGGGAACGGGATACGGGAACGGGATACGGGAACGGGATACGGGAACCGGATACGGGAACCGGATACGGGAACCGGATACGGGAACCGGATACGGGAACCGGATACGGGAACCGGATACGGGAACCGGATACGGGAACCGGATACGGGAACCGGATACGGGAACCGGATACGGGAACCGGATACGGGAACCGGATACGGGAACCGGATACGGGAAAGGGATACGGGAACAGAATACGGGAACGGGATACGGGAACGAGATACAGGAACGGGATACGGTAACGGGATACGGTAACGCGATACGGTAACGGGATACGGGAACGGGATACGGGAACGGGATACGGGAACGGGATACGGGAACAGGAAACGGGAACGGGAGACGGGAACGGGATACAAGAACGGGAACGGGATACGGAATACGACATACGGACTACGGAATACGGAATACGGAATACGGAATAAGGAATAAGGAATAACGAATACTGAATACGGAATACGAGATACGGGAAACGGCTAGCATATATAAATTAGCTGGCTATATAAATTGCGTATCGCGCAATAAAGGCCCTCTAGTCTCTATATTATAAATCCTAAAAGATGACCCGCCGCCGCCGCCACCGCCGCCGGAGTGACGCCCTAAATCGGTTCCTGTGCAGTCGTCTGATGAGTTATGAGGATTATTTTTTTAGGACTTTTGGGTCCCGTGATTCAACAGGTCGTATCAAGTTTTGGTGTCGATCAGACCGACGGTGCGGCGTCGGCACGTGCGCGCGTGCGCCATTCGTTTAACATGGGAAACGCGACATTGATAAATCGCGAAAAACGGGCAAGTTTCGCGCGGTTCCCCGGCCGCTTGCTAGGCAACCGAGAGTCGCAGCGATATGCGAGCAACACTATGTGATAGATAATCGATTGGCCTTGCGTATAGAATGTCGTCCAGAGCGATGTACGTGCCACGTGCAAAGTTGTGACCACTTTCATGATAAAATTGGCATATTCAGGATTTAAATTGGTGCTCGGAAACCGTTCGACGTAGAAGGCTGATCCGGGCACCATTTTGCAGGCGCAGGGACCGTCTTCAAATTATATGTTACTCAAAGCTGTGTGACTAATATTTTGGAGTTGAAGTTGAAATGCAATATTTTTGGACAATTTAATCTTTCACACCGCCGTAACACCCAAAACGAGGACAAACTTGACCGGCAAATTTACACAGACGGAGAGCGCCGTTCTTGCTGACCTATATCCACCCAAAATATTCTGTAAATCGCTCATAGGTAACTCATGCTGACGTCAAACGTAAACGATTACCGACGCTAACGTTGCGAAATAATTTCGTCGAATAAAATGGCATCGCTAAATTTTCCCAAGACTGACACTGCCGCAGTCAAATTCATCAATGAGCGCATGACTAGCTGACGTCGCACCTCCCACCCGGGGAGATTTTGTTGAAGCCGGTTGACATATTTCAGGCATGTAAACCGCTAAAATGTTTTGGCAGAGACTGCGACACGGGAACGAGATACGGTAAAAAGATATGGGAACGAAATACGGCAACAAGATACGGAAACTGTGTACGAAAAAGGGATGCTGGAACGAGATGCGGGAACAGGATACGGGAATTAGATACGGTAACTAGATATGGTAAGGAGATATCGGAACGGTGTACGAGATACGGGAATGAGATACGGGAGCGGGATTCGGGAGCAAGATACGGGAGCGGGATACGGGAGCGGGATACGGGAGCGGGATACGGGAGCGGGATACGGGAACGGGATACAAGAACGGGAACGGGATACGGGATACGGAATACGGAATACGAGATACGGACTACGGAATACGGTTTACGGGAACGGGATACGGAAACTGGATACGGGAGCTGATTAAGGGATACGGTAACGGTATACGGGATACATGTACTGGATACGGGAACGGGATACGGAAACTGGATACGGGAACAGGGAGCGGGATACGGGCACGGGATACGGGCACAGGATACGGGCACGAGATACGGGAACGGGATACTGGAACGGGATACGGGAACGGGATACGGGAACGGGATACGGGAACGGGATACGGGAACGGGATACGGGAACGGGATACGGGAACGGGATACGGGAACGGGATACGGGAACGGGATACGGGAACGGGATACGGGAACGGGATACGGGAACGGGATACGAGAACGGGATACGAGAACGGGATACGAGAACGGGATACGGGAACGGGATACGGGAACGGGATACGGGAACGGGATACAGGATATGGGAATGGGATACAGGATACGGGAACGGGATACAGTTACAGGATGCGGTAACGGGATACGGGAACGGGATACGGGAACGGGATACGGGAACGGGATACGGGAACGGGATACGGGAACGGGATACGGGAACGGGATACGGGAACGGGATACGGGAACGGGATGCGGGACACGGGAACTGGATACGGGAACTGGATACGGGAACGGGATACAGGAACGGGATACGGGAATGGGATACGTGAACGGGATACTGGAGCAAGATACCGGAACAGGATACCGGAACAGGATACCGGAACAGGATACCGGAACACGATACCGGAACGGGATATGGAAGCGGGATACGGGATACGGGAACGAGATACGGGAACGAGATACGGGAACGAGATACGGGAACGAGATACAGGTACGAGATACAGGTACGGGATACAGGTACGGGATACGGGAACGAGATACGGGAACGGGATCGGGAACAGGATACGGGAACGGAATAAGGGAATGGGATACGCGAACGCGATACGAGAACGGGATACGCTAACGGAATATGCGAACGGGATACGGGAACGTGATACGGAATACGGGATACGGGATACGGGATACGGGATACGGGATACGGGATACGGGATACGGGATACGGGATACGGGATACGGGATACGGGATACGGGATACGGGATACAGTAACGGAATACGGAATATGGAATACGGAATACGGCTGGCTATATAAATTAGCTGCCTATATAAATTGCGCATCGCGCAATACAGGCCATCTAGGAACGGGAACGGGATACGGTAACGGGATACTTGATACGGGAACGGGATACGGGAACGGGATACGGGAACGGGATACGGGAACGGGATACGGGAACGGGATACGGGAACGGGATACGGGAACGGGATACGGGAACGGGATACGGGAACGGGATACGGGAACGGGATACTGGAACGGGATACGGGAACGGGATACGGGAACGGGATACGGGAACGGGATACGGGAACGGGATACGGGAACGGGATACAGGAACGGGATACGGGAACGGGATACGAAAACGGGATACGGGAACGGAATACGGGAACGGGATACGGGAACGGGATACGGGATACGGGAAAAGGATACGGGAATGGGATACGGGAACGGGATACGGGATACAGGATACGGGAACGGAACACGGGAACGGGATACGGAATATGGAATACGGAATACGGAATACGGAATACGGAATACGGAATACGGAATACGGAATACAAGATACGAGATACGGAATACGAGATACGGAATACGAGATACGGAATACGGAATACGGAATACGGAATACGAAAAACGGAATACGGAATACGGGATACGGGAAACGGCTAGCATATTTAAGGTAGCTGGCTATATAAATTGCGCATCGCGCAATACAGGCCCTCTAGTCTCTATATTAGAAATCCTAAAAGATGACCCGCCGCCGCCGCCGCCGCCGCCGCCGCCGGAGTGACGCCCTAAATCGGTTTCTGTGCAGTCGTCTGATGAGTTATGAGAGTTATTTTTTCAGGAATTTTGGGTTCCGTGATTCAACAGGTCGTATTAAATTTTCAGCTTCATAAGACCAAAGGTGCGGTGTCGGCGCGTGCGCGCGTGCGCCATTCGTTTAACATGGGGAACGCGACATTCGGAAATCGCGAAAAACGGGCAAGTTCCTCGCGGTTCCCCGGTCACTTGCTCGGCAACCAAGAGTCGCAGCGGTACGCGAGCAACACTATGTGATAGATAATCGATTGGCCTGGCGTATAAAATGTTGTTGAGAACAATGCGCGTGCCACGTACAAAGTTGTGACCACTTTAATGATAAAATTGGCCTATTCAGGATTTAAATTGGTGCTCGGAAACTGTTCAACGTAGAACGCTGATCCGGGTACCAATTTACAGGCGCAGTGACCCTCTTCAAATTATATTTGTTACTCAAAGCTGTGAGACTAATATTTTGGCGTTCAAGTTGAAATGCAATATTTTTGGACCATTTAATGATTCACACCGCCGTAACACCCAAAATAAGGACAAACTTGACCGGAAAATTTACACAGACGGGTAGCGCCGTTCTTGCTGACCTATATCCACCCAAAATATTTTGCTTATCGCTCATAGGTAACTTATGCAGAAGTCAAACGTAAACGATTACCGAAGCTATGCGCCAGTCGGGCGCCGGCCGGCGGCCGGCGATAGCTCCCTCACGCAATAACGTAACGTCGGGCTCGTTGGCTTGCGTAGTCTGCCCCCGGCGATAGCTGCCGCCCGCAATAACGTAACGCCCGGCTCGCTCGTGGTAGGTACAGATATTATCGTGTCATTTATAATGCGTGTATATTATGTAATACTACCACACACTGCGATCGTTTAATTTTGCCCAAGGCTGACACTGCATCAGTCAAATTCATCCATGAGCGCATGACTAGCTGACGTCGCACCTCCTTCGCGAAGAGATTTTGTGGAAGCCGGTTGACAGATTTCAGGCATTTAAACCGCTAGAATGTTTTGGCAGAGACTGCTTTTCTGCAACGAGATACGGTAATAAGATATGGAACGGAATACGGCAACAAGATACGGAAACTGGGTACGAGAAAGGGATGCTGGAACTAGATACGGGAACAGGACACGGGAATGAGATACGGGAACTAGATATGGTAGGGAGATATCGGAACGGTGTACGAGATACGGGAATGAAATACGGGAGCGGGATACGGGAACGGGATACGGTAACTGGATACGGGATCTGATTAAAGTATCCCGGATACGCGAACGGTATACCGGATACGGGATCAGAATACGGAAACGGGATACGGGAACGGGATATAAGATGTCGGGATAAACGCGATATACGGGAACTGGATACGGAACGGGAAACCGGAAGGGGTTTCGGAAACTGGATACGGGAGCGGGATAAAGGATATGGGATCGGATACGTGAAGGGGATACGAGATACGGAAACGGGAAACGAGATACGGGATACTCCAACAGGATACGGGAATGGGATACGGGATACGGGAACGGGATACGGGATACAGGAACGGGATACGGGAACGGGATACGGGAACGGGATACGGGAACGGGATACGGGAACGGGATACGGGAACGGGATACGGGAACGGGATACGGGAACGGGATACGGGAACGGGATACGGGAACGGGATACGGGAACGGGATACGGGATACGGGAACGGGATACGGGAACGGGGTATGGGAACTGGATGCGAGAACAGGATACGGGAACAGTATACGGGATACGGGCACGGGATACAGAAACGGAAACATGTTACGGGAACGGGATACGGGAACGGGATACGGGAACGGGATACGGGAACGGGATACGGGAACGGGATACGGGAACGGGATACGGGAACGGAATACGGGAACGGGATACGGGAACGGAATACGGTAACAGTATACAGGAACGGGGAAACGGGATACGGTAACGGGATACGGTAACGGGATACGGTAACGGGATACGGTAACGGGATACGGTAACGGGATACGGTAACGGGATACGGTAACGGGATGCGGTAACGGGATACGGTAACGGGATACGGTAACGGGATACGGTAACGGGATACGGTAACGGGATACTGTAACGGGATACGGGATACGGGATACGGGAACGGGTTGGAATACGTAATACGTAATACGTAATACGGATTACGGAATACAGAATACAGAATACGGAATACGAGAAACGAGATACGGAATATGTAATACGGAATAATAAATACGGAATACTGAATACGGAATACGGAATACGGAATACTGAATACGGAATACTGAATACTGAATACTGAATACGGAATACTGAATACGGAATACTGAATACGGAATACTGAATACGGAATACTGAATACGGAATACTGAATACGGAATACTGAATACGGAATACTGAATACGGAATACGGGACACTGAACACGGATAGCATATATAAATAAGCTGGCTATATAAATTGCGCATCGCGCAATAAAGGCCATCTAGTCTCTATATTATAAATCCTAAAAGATGACCCGCCGCCGCCGCCGCCGCCGCCGCCGCCGGAGTGACGCCCTAAATCGGTTCCTGTGCAGCCGTCTGATGAGTTATGAAGGTGATTTTTTTCAGCACTTTTGGGTCCTGTGATTCAACAGGTCGTATCAAGTTTTGGTGTCGATCCTACCGACGGTGCGGCGTCGGCACGTGCGCGCGTGCGCCATTCGTTTAACATGGGGAACGCGACATTGTGAAATCGCGAAAAACGGGCAAGTTTCGCGCGGTTCCCCGGCCGCTTGCTCGGGAACCGAGTGTCGCAGCGATATGCGAGCAACACTATGTGATAGATAATCGATTGACCTTGCGTATAGGATGTCGTCCAGAGCGATGTGCGTGCCACGTGCAGAGTTGTGACCACTTTCATGATAAAATTGGCATATTCAGGATTTAAATTGGTGCTCGGAAACCGTTCGACGTAAAAGGAGGAACCCGGCACCATTTTCCAGGCGCAGCGACTGTCTTCAAATTATATGTGTTACTCAAAGCTGTGTGACTAATATTTTGGAGTTGAAGTTGAAATGCAATATTTTTGGACAATTTAATCCTTCACACCGCCGTAACACCCAAAACGAGGACAAACTTGACCAGCAAAATTACACTGACGGATAGCACCTTTCTTGCTGACCTATATCCACCCAAAATATTCTGGTAAACGCTCATAGGTAACTTATGCTGAAGTCAAACGTAAACGATTACCGACGCTAACGTTGCGAAATAATTGCGTCGAATAAAATAGCCTCGTTTAAGTTTGCCCAAGACTGACACTGCCGCAGTCAAATTCATCAATGAGCGCATGACTAGCTGACGTCGCACCTCCCTCCCGGGGAGATTTTGCTGAAGCCGGTTGACATATTTCAGGCATGTAAGCCGCTAAAATGTTTTAGCAGAGACTGCGACACGGGAACGAGATACGGTAAGAAGATATGGGAACGAAATACGGCAACAAGATACGGAAACTGGGTACGAGAAAGGGATGTTGGAACGAGATACGGGAACAGGATACGGGAATGAGATGCGGTAACTAGATATGGTAAGGAGATATCGGAACGGTGTACAAGAAACGGGAATGAGATACGGGAGCGGGATACGGGAGCGGCATAAGTGAACGGGATACGGGAACGGGATACGGGAACGAAATACGTGAACGGGGTACGTGAACGGGATACGGGAACGGGTTACGGGAACGGGTTACGGGAACGGGTTACGGGAACGGGTTACGGGAACGGGTTACGGGAACGGGTTACGGGAACGGGTTACGGGAACGGGTTAGGGAACGGGTTACGGGAACGGGTTACGGGAACGGGTTACGGGAACGGGTTACGGGAACGTGTTACGGGAACGTGTTACGGGAACGTGTTACGGGAACGGGTTACGGGAACGGGTTACGGGAACGGGTTACGGGAACGGTATACGGGAACGGTATACGGGAACGGTATACGGGAACGGTATACGGGGACGGTATACGGGAACGGGATACGGGATACGGGAACGGGATACGGGAACGGGATACGGGAACGGGATACGGGAACGGGATACGGGAACGGGATACGGGAACGGGATACGGGAACAGATACAGGAACGAAAAACGGGGACGGAATACGGGGACGGAATATGGGAACGGACTAAGGGAACGGGATAAGGGAACGGGTTACGGAAACTGGATATTGGAGCTGATTAAGGGATACGGTAACGGTATAAGGGATACATGAACGGGATACGGGAATGGGATACGGGAACTGGATACGGGACCAGGGAACTGGATACGGGCACGGGATACGGGCACGGGATACGGGCACGGGATACGGGCACGAGATACGGGCACGGGATACGGGCACGAGATACGGGATACGGGATATGGGAGACGGGAACGGGATACGGGATACGGGAACGTGATACGGGAACGGGATACGGGAACGGGATACGGAAGCAGGATACGGGAACGGGATACGGGAACGGGATACGGGAACGGGATACGGGAACGGGATACGGGAACGGGATACGGGAACGGGATACGGGAACGGGATACGGGAACGGGATACGGGAACGGGAGACGGGAACGGGATACGGGAACGGGATACGGGAATGGGATACGGAAACAAGATACGGAAACGGGATACGGGAATAGGGACTGGAGTGGGAGCGCGATACGGGATACTGGAACGGGATACGGCAACGGGATACGGGAATGGGATACGGGAATGGGATACGGGAATGGGATACGGGATTGGGATACGGGAATGGGAGACGGGAATGGGAGACGGGAATGGGATACGGGAATGGGATACGGGAATGGGATACGGGAATGGGATACGGAACGGTATACGGGAACGCGATACGGGAACGCGATACGGGAACAGGATACGGGAACAGGATAGGGAACGGGATATAAGAGCGGGATACGGGAACGGGATACGGGAACGGGATATAGGAATGGGATACGGTATACGGGAACGGTATACAGGAACGGGATACGGTAACGAAATACGGGAACGGGATCGAGATACGGGAACGGGATACGGGAAGGGGATACGGGAACGGGATACGGGAACGGGATTCGGGAACGGGATACGGGATACGGGAACCGGATACAGAAACTGGATGCGGGAGCTGAATAAGGTATACGGGATACGGGAACGGGAGACGGGATACGGGATACGGGAACGGGATTCGAGCACGGGATACAGTATACGGGAACTGGATTCGGAACGGGATACGGGAACGGGAAATAGGAAGGGGATTCGGAAACTGGATACGGGAGCGGGATAAAGGATACGGGATCGGATACGTGAACGGTATACGGGGTACGGGATTCGGAAACGGGAAACGAGATACAGGATACGGGATACGGGAACGGGATACAGAAACGGGAACATGATACTGGAACAGGATACGGAAACGGGATATGGGAACGGGATACGGGATACGGGATACGGGAATGGGATACGGGAATGGGATACGGGAATGGGATACGGGAATGGGATACGGGAACGGGATACTGGAACGGGATACGGGATACAGGAACGGGATACGGAAACGGGATACCGGAACGGGATATGGGAACGGGATACGGGAACGGGATACGGGAAAGGGATACGGGAACGGGATACGGGAACGGGCTAAGGGATCGGGATACAGTAACCGGATACGGGAACGGGATAAAAGAACGGGAACGGGATACGGAATACCGGATACGGACTACGGAATACAGAATATAGAATACGGAATACAGAATACAGAATACGGAATACGGAATAAGGAATACGAAATACTGAATACGGAATACGAGCTACGGGAAACGGCTAGCATATATAAATTAGCTGGGTATATAAATTGCGCATCGCGCAATAAAGGCCATCTAGTCTCTATATTATAAATCCTAAAAGATGACCCGCCGCCGCCGCCGCCGCCGCCGCCGCCGGAGTGACGCCCTAAATCGGTTCCTGTGCAGTCGTCTGATGAGTTATGAGAGTTATTTTTTCAGGAATTTTGGGTTCCGTGATTCAACAGGTCGTATTAAATTTTCAGCTTAATAAGACTAAAGGTGCGGTGTCGGCGTGTGCGCGCGTGCGCCATTCGTTTAACATGGGGAACGCGACATTCGGAAATCGCGAAAAACGGGCAAGTTCCTCGCGGTTCCCCGGTCACTTGCTCGGCAACCAAGAGTCGCAGCAGTACGCGAGCAACACTATGTGATAGATAATCGATTGGCCTGGCGTATAAAATGTTGTTGAGAACAATGCGCGTGCCACGTGCAAAGTTGTGACCACTTTAATGATAAAATTGGCCTATTCAGGATTTAAATTGGTGCTCGGAAACTGTTCAACGTAGAACGCTGATCCGGGTACCAATTTACAGGCGCAGTGACCCTCTTCAAATTATATTTGTTACTCAAAGCTGTGAGACTAATATTTTGGCGTTCAAGTTGAAATGCAATATTTTTGGACCATTTAATGATTCACACCGCCGTAACACCCAAAATAAGGACAAACTTGACCGGAAAATTTACACAGACGGGTAGCGCCGTTCTTGCTGACCTATATCCACCCAAAATATTTTGCTTATCGCTCATAGGTAACTTATGCAGAAGTCAAACGTAAACGATTACCGAAGCTATGCGCCAGTCGGGCGCCGGCCGGCGGCCGGCGATAGCTCCCTCACGCAATAACGTAACGTCGGGCTCGTTGGCTTGCGTAGTCTGCCCCCGGCGATAGCTGCCGCCCGCAATAACGTAACGCCCGGCTCGCTCGTGGTAGGTACAGATATTATCGTGTCATTTATAATGCGTGTATATTATGTAATACTACCACACACTGCGATCGTTTAATTTTGCCCAAGGCTGACACTGCATCAGTCAAATTCATCCATGAGCGCATGACTAGCTGACGTCGCACCTCCTTCGCGAAGAGATTTTGTGGAAGCCGGTTGACAGATTTCAGGCATTTAAACCGCTAGAATGTTTTGGCAGAGACTGCTTTTCTGCAACGAGATACGGTAATAAGATATGGAACGGAATACGGCAACAAGATACGGAAACTGGGTACGAGAAAGGGATGCTGGAACTAGATACGGGAACAGGACACGGGAATGAGATACGGGAACTAGATATGGTAGGGAGATATCGGAACGGTGTACGAGATACGGGAATGAAATACGGGAGCGGGATACGGGAACGGGATACGGTAACTGGATACGGGATCTGATTAAAGTATCCCGGATACGCGAACGGTATACCGGATACGGGATCAGAATACGGAAACGGGATACGGGAACGGGATATAAGATGTCGGGATAAACGCGATATACGGGAACTGGATACGGAACGGGAAACCGGAAGGGGTTTCGGAAACTGGATACGGGAGCGGGATAAAGGATATGGGATCGGATACGTGAAGGGGATACGAGATACGGAAACGGGAAACGAGATACGGGATACTCCAACAGGATACGGGAATGGGATACGGGATACGGGAACGGGATACGGGATACAGGAACGGGATACGGGAACGGGATACGGGAACGGGATACGGGAACGGGATACGGGAACGGGATACGGGAACGGGATACGGGAACGGGATACGGGAACGGGATACGGGAACGGGATACGGGAACGGGATACGGGAACGGGATACGGGATACGGGAACGGGATACGGGAACGGGGTATGGGAACTGGATGCGAGAACAGGATACGGGAACAGTATACGGGATACGGGCACGGGATACAGAAACGGAAACATGTTACGGGAACGGGATACGGGAACGGGATACGGGAACGGGATACGGGAACGGGATACGGGAACGGGATACGGGAACGGGATACGGGAACGGAATACGGGAACGGGATACGGGAACGGAATACGGTAACAGTATACAGGAACGGGGAAACGGGATACGGTAACGGGATACGGTAACGGGATACGGTAACGGGATACGGTAACGGGATACGGTAACGGGATACGGTAACGGGATACGGTAACGGGATGCGGTAACGGGATACGGTAACGGGATACGGTAACGGGATACGGTAACGGGATACGGTAACGGGATACTGTAACGGGATACGGGATACGGGATACGGGAACGGGTTGGAATACGTAATACGTAATACGTAATACGGAATACGGAATACAGAATACAGAATACGGAATACGAGAAACGAGATACGGAATATGTAATACGGAATAATAAATACGGAATACTGAATACGGAATACGGAATACGGAATACTGAATACGGAATACTGAATACTGAATACTGAATACGGAATACTGAATACGGAATACTGAATACGGAATACTGAATACGGAATACTGAATACGGAATACTGAATACGGAATACTGAATACGGAATACTGAATACGGAATACGGGACACTGAACACGGATAGCATATATAAATAAGCTGGCTATATAAATTGCGCATCGCGCAATAAAGGCCATCTAGTCTCTATATTATAAATCCTAAAAGATGACCCGCCGCCGCCGCCGCCGCCGCCGCCGCCGGAGTGACGCCCTAAATCGGTTCCTGTGCAGCCGTCTGATGAGTTATGAAGGTGATTTTTTTCAGCACTTTTGGGTCCTGTGATTCAACAGGTCGTATCAAGTTTTGGTGTCGATCCTACCGACGGTGCGGCGTCGGCACGTGCGCGCGTGCGCCATTCGTTTAACATGGGGAACGCGACATTGTGAAATCGCGAAAAACGGGCAAGTTTCGCGCGGTTCCCCGGCCGCTTGCTCGGGAACCGAGTGTCGCAGCGATATGCGAGCAACACTATGTGATAGATAATCGATTGACCTTGCGTATAGGATGTCGTCCAGAGCGATGTGCGTGCCACGTGCAGAGTTGTGACCACTTTCATGATAAAATTGGCATATTCAGGATTTAAATTGGTGCTCGGAAACCGTTCGACGTAAAAGGAGGAACCCGGCACCATTTTCCAGGCGCAGCGACTGTCTTCAAATTATATGTGTTACTCAAAGCTGTGTGACTAATATTTTGGAGTTGAAGTTGAAATGCAATATTTTTGGACAATTTAATCCTTCACACCGCCGTAACACCCAAAACGAGGACAAACTTGACCAGCAAAATTACACTGACGGATAGCACCTTTCTTGCTGACCTATATCCACCCAAAATATTCTGGTAAACGCTCATAGGTAACTTATGCTGAAGTCAAACGTAAACGATTACCGACGCTAACGTTGCGAAATAATTGCGTCGAATAAAATAGCCTCGTTTAAGTTTGCCCAAGACTGACACTGCCGCAGTCAAATTCATCAATGAGCGCATGACTAGCTGACGTCGCACCTCCCTCCCGGGGAGATTTTGCTGAAGCCGGTTGACATATTTCAGGCATGTAAGCCGCTAAAATGTTTTAGCAGAGACTGCGACACGGGAACGAGATACGGTAAGAAGATATGGGAACGAAATACGGCAACAAGATACGGAAACTGGGTACGAGAAAGGGATGTTGGAACGAGATACGGGAACAGGATACGGGAATGAGATGCGGTAACTAGATATGGTAAGGAGATATCGGAACGGTGTACAAGAAACGGGAATGAGATACGGGAGCGGGATACGGGAGCGGCATAAGTGAACGGGATACGGGAACGGGATACGGGAACGAAATACGTGAACGGGGTACGTGAACGGGATACGGGAACGGGTTACGGGAACGGGTTACGGGAACGGGTTACGGGAACGGGTTACGGGAACGGGTTACGGGAACGGGTTACGGGAACGGGTTACGGGAACGGGTTAGGGAACGGGTTACGGGAACGGGTTACGGGAACGGGTTACGGGAACGGGTTACGGGAACGTGTTACGGGAACGTGTTACGGGAACGTGTTACGGGAACGGGTTACGGGAACGGGTTACGGGAACGGGTTACGGGAACGGTATACGGGAACGGTATACGGGAACGGTATACGGGGACGGTATACGGGAACGGGATACGGGATACGGGAACGGGATACGGGAACGGGATACGGGAACGGGATACGGGAACGGGATACGGGAACGGGATACGGGAACGGGATACGGGAACAGATACAGGAACGAAAAACGGGGACGGAATACGGGGACGGAATATGGGAACGGACTAAGGGAACGGGATAAGGGAACGGGTTACGGAAACTGGATATTGGAGCTGATTAAGGGATACGGTAACGGTATAAGGGATACATGAACGGGATACGGGAATGGGATACGGGAACTGGATACGGGACCAGGGAACTGGATACGGGCACGGGATACGGGCACGGGATACGGGCACGGGATACGGGCACGAGATATGGGCACGGGATACGGGCACGAGATACGGGATACGGGATATGGGAGACGGGAACGGGATACGGGATACGGGAACGTGATACGGGAACGGGATACGGGAACGGGATACGGAAGCAGGATACGGGAACGGGATACGGGAACGGGATACGGGAACGGGATACGGGAACGGGATACGGGAACGGGATACGGGAACGGGATACGGGAACGGGATACGGGAACGGGAGACGGGAACGGGATACGGGAACGGGATACGGGAATGGGATACGGAAACAAGATACGGAAACGGGATACGGGAATAGGGACTGGAGTGGGAGCGCGATACGGGATACTGGAACGGGATACGGCAACGGGATACGGGAATGGGATACGGGAATGGGATACGGGAATGGGATACGGGATTGGGATACGGGAATGGGAGACGGGAATGGGAGACGGGAATGGGATACGGGAATGGGATACGGGAATGGGATACGGGAATGGGATACGGAACGGTATACGGGAACGCGATACGGGAACGCGATACGGGAACAGGATACGGGAACAGGATAGGGAACGGGATATAAGAGCGGGATACGGGAACGGGATACGGGAACGGGATATAGGAATGGGATACGGTATACGGGAACGGTATACAGGAACGGGATACGGTAACGAAATACGGGAACGGGATCGAGATACGGGAACGGGATACGGGAAGGGGATACGGGAACGGGATACGGGAACGGGATTCGGGAACGGGATACGGGATACGGGAACCGGATACAGAAACTGGATGCGGGAGCTGAATAAGGTATACGGGATACGGGAACGGGAGACGGGATACGGGATACGGGAACGGGATTCGAGCACGGGATACAGTATACGGGAACTGGATTCGGAACGGGATACGGGAACGGGAAATAGGAAGGGGATTCGGAAACTGGATACGGGAGCGGGATAAAGGATACGGGATCGGATACGTGAACGGTATACGGGGTACGGGATTCGGAAACGGGAAACGAGATACAGGATACGGGATACGGGAACGGGATACAGAAACGGGAACATGATACTGGAACAGGATACGGAAACGGGATATGGGAACGGGATACGGGATACGGGATACGGGAATGGGATACGGGAATGGGATACGGGAATGGGATACGGGAACGGGATACTGGAACGGGATACGGGATACAGGAACGGGATACGGAAACGGGATACCGGAACGGGATATGGGAACGGGATACGGGAACGGGATACGGGAAAGGGATACGGGAACGGGATACGGGAACGGGCTAAGGGATCGGGATACAGTAACCGGATACGGGAACGGGATAAAAGAACGGGAACGGGATACGGAATACCGGATACGGACTACGGAATACAGAATATAGAATACGGAATACAGAATACAGAATACGGAATACGGAATAAGGAATACGAAATACTGAATACGGAATACGAGCTACGGGAAACGGCTAGCATATATAAATTAGCTGGGTATATAAATTGCGCATCGCGCAATAAAGGCCATCTAGTCTCTATATTATAAATCCTAAAAGATGACCCGCCGCCGCCGCCGCCGCCGCCGCCGCCGGAGTGACGCCCTAAATCGGTTCCTGTGCAGTCGTCTGATGAGTTATGAGAGTTATTTTTTCAGGAATTTTGGGTTCCGTGATTCAACAGGTCGTATTAAATTTTCAGCTTAATAAGACTAAAGGTGCGGTGTCGGCGTGTGCGCGCGTGCGCCATTCGTTTAACATGGGGAACGCGACATTCGGAAATCGCGAAAAACGGGCAAGTTCCTCGCGGTTCCCCGGTCACTTGCTCGGCAACCAAGAGTCGCAGCAGTACGCGAGCAACACTATGTGATAGATAATCGATTGGCCTGGCGTATAAAATGTTGTTGAGAACAATGCGCGTGCCACGTGCAAAGTTGTGACCACTTTAATGATAAAATTGGCCTATTCAGGATTTAAATTGGTGCTCGGAAACTGTTCAACGTAGAACGCTGATCCGGGCACCAATTTGCAGGCGCAGTGACTCTCTTCAAATTATATTTGTTACTCAAAGCTGTGAGACTAATATTTTGGCGTTCAAGTTGAAATGCAATATTTTTTGACCATTTAATGCTTCACACCGCCGTAACACCCAAAATAAGGACAAACTTGACCGGAAAATTTACACAGACGGGTAGCGCCGTTCTTGCTGACCTATATCCACCCAAAATATTTTGCTAATCGCTCATAGGTAACTTATGCAGAAGTCAAACGTAAACGATTACCGAAGCTATGCGCCAGTCGGGCGCCGGCCGGCGGCCGGCGATAGCTCCCTCACGCAATAACGTAACGTCGGGCTCGTTGGCTTGCGTAGTCTGCCCCCGGCGATAGCTGCCGCCCGCAATAACGTAACGCCCGGCTCGCTCGTGGTAGGTACAGATATTATCGTGAGTCATTTATAATGCGTGTATATTATGTAATACTACCACACACTGCGATCGTTTAATTTTGCCCAAGGCTGACACTGCTTCAGTCAAATTCATCCATGAGCGCATGACTAGCTGACGTCGCACCTCCTTCGCGAAGAGATTTTGTGGAAGCCGGTTGACAGATTTCAGGCATTTAAACCGCTAGAATGTTTTGGCAGAGACTGCGATGCGGCAACGAGATACGGTAATAAGATATGGAACGAAATACGGCAACAAGATACGGAAACTGGGTACGAGAAAGGGATGCTGGAACTAGATACGGGAACAGGACACGGGAATGAGATACGGGAACTAGATATGGTAAGGAGATATCGGAACGGTGTACGAGATACGGGAATGAAATACGGGAGCGGGATACGGGAACAGGATACGGTAACTGGATACGGGATCTGATTAAAGTATCCCGGATACGCGAACGGTATACCGGATACGGGATCAGAATACGGAAACGGGATACGGGAACGGGATATAAGATGTCGGGATATACGCGATATACGGGAACTGGATACGGAACGGGAAACCAGAAGGGGTTTCGGAAACTGGATACGGGAGCGGGATAAAGGATATGGGATCGGATACGTGAAGGGGATACGAGATACGGAAACGGGAAACGAGATACGGGATACTCCAACGGGATACGGGAACGGGATACGGGATACGGGAACGGGATACGGGATACAGGAACGGGATACAGGAACGGGATGCGGGAACGGGATACGGGAACGGGATACGGGAACGGGATACGGGAACGGGATACGGGAACGGGATACGGGAACGGGATATGGGAACGGGATACGGGAACGGGATACGGGAACGGGATACGGGAACGGGATACGGGAACGGGATACAGGAACGGGATACGGGAACGGGATACGGGAACGGGATACGGGATACGGGAACGGGATACGGAAACGGGGTATGGAAACTGGATGCGAGAACAGGATACGGGAACAGTATACGGGATACGGGCACGGGATACAGAAACGGAAACATGTTACGGGAACGGGATACGGGAACGGGATACGGGAACGGGATACGGGAACGTGATAGGGAACGGGATACGGGAAGGGATACGGGAACGGGATACGGGAACGGGATACGGGAACGGGATACGGGAACGTGATACGGGAACGGGATACGGGAATGGGATACGGGAACGGGATACGGGAAACGGGAACGGGATACGGGAACGGGATACGGGAACAGGATACGGCAACGGGATACGGGAACGGGATACAGGAACGGGATACAGGAACGGGATACAGGAACGGGATACAGGAACGGGATACAGGAACGGGATACGGAAATGGGATACGGGATACGGGAACGGGATACGGAAAAGAGATACGGGAACGGGATACGGGAACGGGATACGAGAACTGGATACGGGAACGGAATACGGGAACGGGATACGGGAACGGAATACGGTAACAGTATACAGGAACGGGGAAACGGGATACGGTAACGGGATACGGTAACGGGATACGGTAACGGGATACGGTAACGGGATACGGTAACGGGATACGGTAACGGGATACGGTAACGGGATACGGCAACGGGATACGGTAACGGGATACGGGATACGGGAACGGGTTGGGATACGTAATACGTAATACGGAATACGGAATACGGAATACAGAATAAAGAATACGGAATACGAGAAACGAGATACGGAATATGTAATACGGAATAATAAATACGGAATACTGAATACGGAATACGGAATACGGAATACTGAATACGGAATACTGAATACGGAATACTGAATACGGAATACTGAATACGGAATACTGAATACGGAATACTGAATACGGAATACTGAATACGGAATACTGAATACGGAATACTGAATACGGAATACTGAATACGGAATACTGAATACGGAATACTGAATACGGAATACTGAATACGGAATGCGGGACACTGGAAACGGATAGCATATATAAATAAGCTGGCTATATAAATTGCGCATCGCGCAATAAAGGCCATCTAGTACAATTATAAAGGCACGAAATGGTCCGAGTGGGCCGAAGTGCGTGACATAAAACAGACAAAAGTGCGGACAGACATCGACGGCTAGTTAACTAGTAATTTATATGACGATTTACTGAGCATGTTGTCCACTGTCCCAGTCATATCAATAACAGGGGGGGGGGGACACGTACAACTAATGCTAAAGGATGAAATGGAAATATTGACCTTAAAGAGCGTCGGCTGCCGACACATTGCCAGAATCAAATGTAATGTCAGAATTGCATCGCGGATAATTCAGTCTGCTATGGAGTCTTCGCCGCTACCGCTCGTCTTATATAAACGTTATGTGCTATAACGGGGTCATGCCCCCCCCCCCCTCCACACACACACACTTTTCGGCCCAAATATTTGCTAAAATATTTTCCTTTACTTAGAAAGGAATATTGTATGTGGCAAGCGGTTCGCCAAGGTGAGAGGAGTCCAAATCTGCAAAGAAATACTGCATAGGCGGGGGGGAGGTTCTCTCAAGACAAGATACAAATTTCACTGTCTCCCCCCCCCCCCCCCCTCCCCACACACACACCTTTCGTGACGTTCCTACGTCCATGAGCAAAATTACCAGTTATATCAAGAACATACAGGACTGTTTTACATGCGGTCGATTACAATTAAACTCGGCAGGTAGGTAGGACATTAGCTAGGGAAGGCGCACGCTATGCGATGCGTAAGTTATAACCTGCATGTCACTGTCAGCCCGGCAGCTCCATTGACAGATATAAATCAAAGCTAAATAGTTCCTGCATCAGTTTCTCTGCGTGTTTTAACCCAGGCAAGATTAGTTTTTGATTCCATAGAACATTTCTCCTTGACTTCTTTGCATAATAACTCCACAAGCGAGTAGCGACTATGTCGTGGAAAGCTGTATTATTAAATACATCCATATGCTTTTTAATTATCCATTTGCATGTATTTGAATGAACAAATCCGAAGAAACAGAACAAAAATGCGCTAGGCCGCGCCAACCTAGCGCATTTTTGTTCTGTTTCTTGTTGTGCAGATGTCAGCAATGGGCCACTGTTCTTGAGATATTTGCAGATGCAAATATTGGTGTATTGCCAATGTTAAATATCGGGAAATCGACTGATTTTGGGTGAACGGCGGCGCAATACCAAATATATCTGAAAAAGTAAGTATATCAAAAATGTTATTTGCCTCTTGAGAGAAGACACTTCAATTACTATCAGGGCCCAGGGGCGTGGTTACACAGTACAAAATCAACTGTATGTAAAATATGTATATATTTGTATGTCTTCATATAATTTTTAATGAAAACAAAACTAAAAAGACCCTGAGCAACCAGAACAATCAGTTACAGGCTAATGTTCCACCTTGCATTGAGTAATATTCATGATTTGTTGTATAATATAACACGCGCCCTGGAGGGCCTCTGATAATTACACGCCCTGGAGGGGGCGGATTTCGCCCCCCCCCCCTATGATCTCGAAAACCACCCAACGTAGCGACAAGCGGAAAACGACGTTAGATGGCTCGAGACCAGCTCTTTCGAAAGTATTTCGTTCATTTGTTTTCCTCAGATCAATATTGAGGTCACCAGGGGTCATCAAGGGTCAGATTTTCACGTTTTCAAGACTTCGCTTCGAACCCCCCCCCCCCCCCCAAAAAAAAAAAAAAATCGGTAACTAGGATAGTTAGCAGTAAACGGAAAAAAGCAATCGAAAGCCCTTGAAAAATGAAATAATTAGTGTCCTCAGATTTGAACTCAGGTCAATAGTTTAGGCTCCAGAGGTCATCAAATGTCAAAAAGGTGATTTTTTTTTTGCAAAACTGTTTTTCACAAATATCGTTTTACCTAATAAAGATAAATCAATAATGTTTACGCCATCGCGTTTGTCTTGTCAAGGCGCTTACAATCATATTCATGGTGACCGGGTTAGGTCAACTGAGAAATTTTACATCAGGTCAAGGTCAAGTGGTGACCCAAGTTGGTCATGTGGAATATTGGGAGACGAGTCTCGACGAGACAAACACATTAGTACCATTTTCTCTTCTCTATCTTCATTATGTCGATAGTTATTGACAAAAAAGTGTTGGCGGTCACGAAATTGACCTGACCTTAGGTCACCGATATTAGAAATCCGAGATAAAAATTGTTGGTATCTATGACCTTATGAAGTCCTGCAAGATTGAAACTGATCGGCGTAAAACTACGGCTGTGGTCCTACTGCAAACGTTTTGGAGTTGAGGTCATCACGTGACCTGATCTGGTGACCTGACCTGGAATACCCGAGGCCAAGAATTTTACATAATGTGGGAAGTTCATTTCTTAACAGGTGTGCAAAAAACGGCAGCGCTGCGCGCCGCCGTTTTTGCGCTATCTTTGAAAAACCGGAGGGGTGGGCGGATTTCGCCCCCTCTCTCCAGGGCGCGTGATAATATCATAACTTATTTTAAGACAGAATGTCATAAAATGAATCACAGACAACAAACATATACAATATTTAGCTCTTGCCAATCAGCATTAATTGAAATTAAATGTTTGCAAGGCATGTTATTTTTTTTTAACAAAGACTGCCAAAAACCGTTGCCGCAGCAACGGTTTTTTTGGCGGTTTTGGTCCAATTTGGTCCACTTAGAGTGAACCAAACTGTATAACACTCAACACGACACTGTTTCCAACCACGCCGGATAGAATGGTGAAGAAATCGCCCAGATCAGTCCCATAGTTTCGAAGCATGGGCTCATCGGCAAATTGGTACTAAAAGTTTTGGTCCAATTTAGTCCACTTAGGGTGAATTAAAGTGGACAAAACTCATAACGGCACCGTTTCAGACCACTTGAAATCGAATGGTGAAAAATCACTTAGATCGGTCCAGTAGTTTCGGAGCATGGGGTCGTCTGCTAATCTGGTCGTTTTTGTTCGACCCTTCCGTGGGATAAGAGGGGGCACAATACATTTAATTTTGGGCACCCACAATCATTTTTATAAAACCACACCCCTGACTCAATACATGTTTACAAAACTATATTGAATAGTGGCAATATCACCTCAATCAGTATTCATTTCTTGGAATATATACTAAGACTTTTATACCAAAACTTTAAAAATCTTTTCAGAAATGTTTCAGAATCTTTTCAGCGCAATAATCCTTCGTGAAAACGGCTGCTTTAACGTTTTACGAGATTATTGTTTATAATCGCACCACCAATCGTAACTGAGAAGTGCAGATTATGTAATCGACGAGGTGTCCAGTGACAGTTTGGAAATCAATTGTTCTGTAAATGCGCAACATACACGGGAGAACATTTTTTCCCCCATACCTTTTTAAGTGTCTACCGCCTCAATCAAGTCATAGCAACTTATGGCCATACAACCCGATGACGGCAGACAGGTATGCAGGAGTGCCCTTCCATGCCCGTGTGACCTGACTACGTTAATTACCATAGAACTTAATACCAAGGATGGGCATTCATTCACGTTAGGTCGCACCACTCCCCGCTATTTTTGTTTTCCTTGCAGGACAGCTCGCCACCTGATGATTAGTACACTAGATGGTTAGTAGTAGATGATTAGTATTATATTGCATCATTTAGTTCAACCAGTAACTTAAGTACTATTGGACAAGCTTGAACTAAATGAATATGTATTCTAAAATCTGTTTCATCCTTAGGCAAATGGAAGGTGCATTTTAATTGACTCTAGCAAGATATATTTCTTTTAATTCTCTTATCGAATAGGTATACTATCGTATACTACTGTAATAGGTTGACCTGACCCGTGGAAAGTGCATTTTAATTGACTCTAGCAAGATATATTTCTTTTAATTCTCTTATCGAATAGGTATACTACCGTATACTACTGTAATAGGTTGACCTGACCTGTGGCGTGACCGCGTCACAGGGTGACCACGTGACCAAAGGACACCCAGGTCACAAAGACTGAAGTTCCTTCAACGAACTGTCCATGGCTAGCGAATGTCTTTGCAATATTGAAATGGTCCAATAGGTACGGAGGTATGTATGTATGTATGTATGTATGTATGTATGTATGTATGTATGTATGTATGTATGTTGTACATAACATTGGGGCTAATCTATACACCAATAACTGATGGCTAAGGCGACAAATGGACTTATCAAAAATGCCATCGAACGCAGTTTTGTATGCAACGTTTACGCCGTACTCGACATGGATCAATATGCGCATCATTTAGTTCAACCAGGAACTTAAGTACTATTGGGCAAGCTTGGACTAAATGAACCCTCGTGAAAACTCTGGACGAAAGCCCGTACAGTAAATGTCTCCCGTATATTACTAGCCAATTGATCATCACCATCAGCAACAACAGCATCAACGGCACCATCATCCAGTCCATCACCGTACTCATTTCTGCAGAATGTTGGAACATACATGGCTGCACGATCACTCCGCATACTTAAGGAGACAAACATCCATTACTCTCGCCTTCTTAACATTCTATTGGTAAGAGTTTTTGTGCTCAATCATTTGAACGGCATTCTGACACGCGGAAAACTTTGCATTGGCAACCTGGTCATCTACTAATGGGCGATCGAACGAGTATTCTACTGAAGTAAGCGAACACATACTGCGCACGATCAATCGACAGGGCCTCTGCTGAGTAGAGGCGCTTCTGAATGCATGGGCCACTGCTTATGAACGGAGCGTGTGACAGACAACACACAGCCGTATCGACTGCGGAACATTCCGCGTGGGCCGGAATCAACACACCTTTTCACATGCAACATATCCTGCGGCTGCAGTGGATCGATTAAGCTGAGTGGTGGCGTTCAGGGGGTCAATTTGGAGACGGTGCCGTTGGTGCACACCCAGGCTACCAACTTCAGACGGTGGCGGCACACTGACCTGCGCAGACGTGTTAAGTTCTGCAGGGTAAGTTCTTAGCAATTTGAACCGTACTCATTGATAAACCAGTAAAACTTCTTAAACCAGTAAAACACAAAACTATCAACATTCGTGCCGTATAATGCAATAGAATGCAACATTTCATCTCAATAGACCTGCACAGACCCAGTAGTTTCGGGCATATAAAATATGGTACCGCACGTGCGCACGTGCGCACGTGCCATGAGACTTATCTTTATTAACCCTCGCCCTACGGGGGGGGGGGGGAGGGCTGACAGGCGCCCCTGAGGTTTTTTTGAATAACTTTTTACACATGCAATACATCTTCCTGAAATTTATAGTACTGAGTTTACAACAATTATACGTACGCTGTAAAAATTTAATGGAAATTGGTTAGAAAGTTTGGGAGATAATCATGTTTTCATGATGTCATGTTGGTAAAAAAAAGAGAAATATTTGAAAAATCGTAGAAAACAGAGTTTGAAAGAAAATGGCAAACGCAATTCACCAAAGATACAAAATGGCATTTTCTTTAAAATGGCACTCTCGGATTTCCAAAATTTAGGGGTTTTGACCCCTAAAATAAAAAATAAATGATTTTTTGGGAAAAATCCCCACAAAATCAAAATTTTCAAAGATATTTTAAAAAAACGGAATATTTGTGAGAAAACTGAGTATGGAGAATACCCATACCGAATTCCAAAGCAATATCTTAATTTTTGACTGAGTGATGGCTCCCCAAGTGTAAGAAACTGATGACGTCATTTTTAAAAATAACTTTTTTTACTTTTTTTGACAAGATACGAACCAATAATTACCTCTTCTGTATTTATGAGACAAAACTAGTCTAGGAACATGCCTTTTTATTTACATTTATCAATTTCTAATTTTGAGGCTTTCTGAAGAGCAAAATCGCTGTTCTGGACGTGGTAAATCCGAGGTCATTAACTTGACCTGGAAGGTCACCTGCTGACCTGAAACCGGAAATCAACCGGCGGCGGAAATCAACCCCCCTGCAGTGCGCGGGTTAAGAGCAGCACGCGACGATGCACAGACTTACTTGTCTTCCCTATGGTGGACGTGGTAATTGCGCAACTTGCCGCCACGACTCACCAGCGTGGCCTCGTGCTCGGCCGACCCCGGCCGACCCGCCCGGTCACGTGACCGCATGCGGCCGGGGAAGGACGGCTACCGGTGTCGCCGCCCCTGGCATGTCCTGGTTAACTCAAAGCAAAGCTGTACGCGTTCTTTCAGATTGGGAAATAACTCTAAAGAGCATCCCGCTCGGTTCCCGACCCAATAAGGGCCTTTTACTGGTTTGATAGCGACAGTCATTTTCACCAACCGACTTCATATAAGGGGCGTTTAATGGTCATGTCAAGGTCAGATCACATAAGGTTAAAATTTGATTGCTTAATCTAAATAGGAAACGCATGTCTATAGATCAGTTTTGTCTCAGAAATACAGGGTGATATTAATTTGTCTGTATGTGGCATATTGCAGTTAAAAAATACAATGTCAAAAAATAACCTAAAAATATTCACAGCTTGGTGTGAAACTAGTTTGTATTAAATCTGTCATTGTTTCAAAAAGAAGCAAAATCCGATGGGTTTCGAAATTACGTCGTACCTTTTAGGATTTACTCCCACAAACCAACTTCTTTGCAGTTTCGGATCCGCCAGTGCTACTCTAGTCTCTACCAATTGAGCAACACGGGCAGTGAAGTCTAGCATGTCTGACTAACTGACTAATTGTTGCAGCGTTGAAGTAAAGCAGCTTCTGAAATCAAGAGTTCAAGAAAACCAAGCTAAAGCACTGTCGATTTGACTGACAGAAAGAGAGCGAGGACTGTGACACCGAGACCATCTTCGGGGGAACACATCGTCACCCGCATCACTCAGCATCTGAAATGATGATCACGATGCGGGTCAAGTCCGTCGGCCCGACTGACGACGAGTCCACCCCGTCTGACGTCCGTTCGAGGTCCGGCGGTGCTCCGTCCGCCAGCGGACCGGGCTGCTCGGCTGTCTGGCCGTCCGCCGCCGACCGCACCCTGCTATGGCTGCTGCGGCTGGCCGGACAGACGGGCGGCGCCGGCTGCCTGGCTCGCCTGTACGCCGTCACCGTCTACACACTGCTGACCGTTGTCAACGGCTATGTCGTGATGAGGCTGGCCCAAATAGGTGTCGCTGCTCTCACCAGCGGCCAGATGTTCCTCGAGACGGCGTTCAGCACATACTTCTTCGGAACCATGCAGGCGCTGTCGATGGCACCTCTGACGTCCACTGTGATCTGCGGGCGCCGCCGCTACGTAGCACTTCTCTCTGATGTGCAGGCCTTGATGGAAGAGATGACTTGGTCAATGAATATCAAGTCCAGGTACAAGCCGCTGACCACAAAAGTGTACATCTTACTGGCAGCTGAGGTCGCACACATGGTGGCCTTCTCGTACTTGACGTTCGTCATGTTACAGGCATTCCTGTACCAGGCATGCGCACTCACTTCGCTGGCCTGCCTCGCCGCGGTAGGGTTCTATATAGTCTTGGTTATCATCCAAATATCCCTGCTCATGGTTCCCATAAAGTTCCTCTACATCACACTGGTTCTCAGTACCGGCTTTGGAGCCGTGGACGCCGAGCTGCAGTCGCTGGCCAGAGACGGCGACCTGAAGGACTGGGCCCGACTGGCCCTGCTCCGAGGATTCCAGGACCGGCTGAGCACCGCCTTCTCTCGCCTGGTGGCCGACATGACGCCCGAGCTGATCCCGTCCATGTTCCACGGCATCGCCGGCTTGGTGATCTCTTTCCTGGTGCTGTTCCACTCGGCCGGGGCCGGCACTCTGCTACGCCAGCTACCCTTGCTGCTCAACATGCTGATGGCAGCCGTGCTGCTGATCGTGGTGCCCTGCGAGGCCGGCCAGCACGTGCTGGACCTGGCTGTCGGCACCCGCGGCTCTCTGCTGCGGCTGCGCTGGGAGGCGCCCAGTGTCGGCCAGGAGGTCAGCATGTTCCAGGAGGCGGTGCGCCGGGACCTGGAGCACCTGGGTGATCTGGGCTACTACCGGCTGCAGCGGTCCACCATGGTCGGCATCACATCCACAGTCATCACCTACACCATCGTCTTCGTCCAGTTCAGGGCGTCCGAGGCCTAGGCGAGGGTTGGGTGGAGACCATTGGGGTAGGTTGTCGAGAGCCTCGCTGTTTGTCAGTGCAGATAGTTTCGTAAGTTGTACCCAAGTAGTAATGTACGAATGCAAGTTAACATGTTCAGTAGATGTTAATATAAGTCACCAGGGGAGGGGGGGGGGGGCAGGGGCGTTGCCACTAAATTTTAAGTGGGGGCAGCCAGGTGTTGGGGGGGGGGCAGCCAGACGCTTGTCCCCCCCCCACACTCTCATAGGGCTAATGTTTAAATCTTGCTAATCTGGTGGGGGGGGGGGGCAGAGCGATCCGAGCGAACCTATCCCCCCCCCCCCCCAGGTGGTGACGCCCCTGGTCTATGTCTATTCCTGGCTCATCGTTCCGAGAGATGCAAATGGCAAGCCACGGAGCCGGCGCTGGACCTGGATTTGGGCCCGAGCGATGTTCGACCGCAGTAACATATATGCCTTCGATGACCGCAAATTAACGCACATTTTTTTAGGTTTCCAGCCATTTGGTTTGCGATAGCTGCGTCACAAATGTCGCTAAAACACTGTCATATTTGTAATGTGCTACAATAAATCTAGTGCAAATGTAGTTTACAATTTTGATTCTGCTATATCTGTATTATAAACCTAAACAAAAAACTTCAGAGTACGCGAAGTTATAATGTCCTGTGCGCTTGGAACTACGGAGCAATGAACAGTGAACGCCAAGGCATCAAATCGTGCATATATTTGGTAAATCTCTGTTGAAGAGTTTGCTGACCAGGGACGGTAAACGCTTGCGAATACCAAGCAGTAGCGTCCAGTAGCGTCGCCACAAAATTGTGAGTGGGGGCCAGCTAGGGGTTTGGGGGGCCAGCCAGGGGTTTTGGGGGAGGCAGCCCCAAAGGGCTAATGTTAAAATCCTGCTAATCTGGGGGCCGGACTCCAGCGGGACCGATCCTGGGGGGGGGGGGGGGGGGGGCGCCTCCCCTCCCCCGGTGGCGATGCCCCTGGCAGCGTCATCTATTTTGCATCAGTCTTTGGTTTAACTATGGACCGTAATCACGTGTTAATAAACGGGACGGATGCCGAGTGACCGCAGTTCATTGCCGCCCGACATTGTGTAATGTTAACCCAGTGGTGTTATGTGGTGGTAACAATCGTAAGAATCAGCTTAAAATTGGCTCGACACCTTCAGATGCCAAGACGTGCGAAAGTTCCTAAGTATCCATGTCGCACACCGGCTACAATCCAATACATTCCAGGCGCGTCCTCTCTGCATCTGCGTGTCCATTTCGAGCGGTCGGTCCGCACAATACATTTTTCAAGCGTGCGGCATTGTAATACTCTGGTAAAACCTTAGCCGATCGAGAGGACGGGACTCGGGCGCATAATACACACAAGTCGATCTGTTGTAGCATCCACAATATACGCTGTCCTATTTAAGTCCGATACATGTTGATCTTAGCAATGGACAAGTTTCACGTTGTGTTTTTTTGGCTTAAAATAATAATAAAAATATATAATAACTAAGCTTCAGTCATTTTGTCGAGAGATGCATAGTTGCACTTAACAGTAAAAACAAATTAACAAAGTTTGCAAAAATCCATTGTTAAAAAATGTTCTTGATGCGCAAACGGTCGTGACGTCACACATTATGTTTGGCCCAATTTGGCCATGGTTGATCATCTGCCGCACGATCTGCCGTAACAATCACTGGTAAAAATTTACCCTGGTAACCCTTAGTGTCAATTTTTACCAGGGGTGGTAAAGCGTAACTAGGGGGTTTGGTAACTCGTACCACCCATGTTGTTGTTGTTTATTTGTAATCAAGTAGATAAATATGATACTAGAGTCTTACCATAGTAAGCTAGTTAACGTTACCAACCGAGTACCATACTTGTACCACCCTACCTAGTAACACTTACCACGGTCATATCACCAACCCTAGTAAGTGTAACCAACCTCTTAACAACCCTGCTGCACAGTTACCAGGGCAGTACCACCCTACCTGGTAGGGTAGGGTGGGGCAAAGAGCCCACCCTAACGGTCTGGGCTCCATACCTCCTTTCCTAATGCATGTTCCGGAAAGGTAAATACATGAGAGGGTGGCTCATTCAGTGCGCTTTCTCCGAATAATGCCTCGAAACTGCGTAGCATGCTTGCTTATGTACGTAAATTGTAAACATTTCAAACCTTGCAAATCGGGCGTTTTGCCGCACATAGGCGGCAGAACGCCCAACCCTGGGCGTTCCGCTCCACTTGTGGAAAAAGTGTATGTGTAGGTGATTTTTTTCTTTATTTCCCACTACATTTCATCTCACAATGCACCGCAATATGGCCCAGCGCCGTGGCTAACACATTTGCACTCATGTACATTTGATTCCCAACCATCGTTCTGTCAAAATATTTTCAGGCTTACTTATTTTGGAAAATATATTTATCATACTTTATGCAAGCTCTTCTCTTGGTTGCATTAACCCTCGCCCTAAGGGAGCTTTTTTCACCTTCGTCCTACGACTACAGGGGGGCTGACAGGCCACCCTGGTAACTTCTAAACCAAGCAACTTAGAGCAATGCGGTAAGAACCAACATGTCGCCTGTCATGTGAGGAATCTAACAGTATGTATTTTTTAGGTTTCAGGTCAACGGATGACCTTCCAGGTCAAGTGAATGACCTCGGATTTACCACGTCCAGAACAGCGATTTTGCTCTTCAGAAAACCTCAAAATTACAAATTGATAAATGTAAATAAAAAGGCATGTTCCTAGACCAGTTTTGGCTCAGAAATACAGAAAAGGTAATTATTTGTTCGTATCTAATAAAAAAGTCAAAAAGTTATTAAAAAATGACGTCATCAGTTTCTTACACTTAGGGAGCCATCACTCAGTCAAAAATGAAGATATTGCTTTGAAATTTGGTATGGGTATTGTCCATACTCAGTTCTCTCACATATATTCCGTTTTTATATCTTTGAAAATGTTGTTTTTGTGGGGATTTTTAAAAAAAGTTTTATTTTTATTTTAGGGGTCAAAAACCCAAAATTTTGCAAATCCGAGATTGTCATTTTAAAGACAACGCGATTTTGTATCTTTGGTGAATTGCGTTTGCAACTTCCATTAAAACTGTTTTCTACCATTTTTCAAATATTTATCGTTTTTCCACCAACATGACATCAAAACACGATTATCTCCCGAACTACTTAACCAATTTCAATAAAAAAAATACAGCATACGTATAATTGTTATAAGCTTAGCTACCGAACATTTTATCAAGATGCACCGCATGTGTAAAAAGTTATGCAAGAAAAACCTCAGGGGGGCCTGTCAGAAGTAGGGCGAGAGTTAAAACAATATGCTGGAAAATGTATGATTTATTGTATGTACCTACGACTCCGTTTAAATCCAGCTCAGCAACTTGTGAGTGTTCAGACGTCGTATCTCAGTAAACCCCACCAGGGTTGGATAAAACGCCCATAGCGGGCGCTTTGCCCCATTTGAAAATGGGCGTAACACCCCCAGAGCTCACTGACAACTGTTTGCTTTCCCTCATAATGCGCCATAATTGTATCCAGAGGCGTCGCTACCTTCTAAAAAGTGTGTGTGTAGGGGGGGGGTTCACTGCCAGGGGGCGCCATACCCAGAGGGGGCGCCCCGGCCTAGAGGGGCGCAAACCCCATTAATTTGCTGGATTTTATTCAGGGGCGAAGGAGAGAGGGGGGGGGGGCATGAGTTGGGGGCGGGGGGAATCCAGTGGCGTATTCCCCCCAAGTAAAATGTTAAACTGTAGGTATGCACGTCCGATGACCGTATTTTTTTTTTTGGTGGGGGGGGGGGTGGACAAATGGTTTCAGGACCTTTCGGGCGGCCGTGGCCTCTTGCCCCCTGGATCCGCCCCTGATTTCACTTTCTTCATTTTCAGGTTCCACATAAAACACAAAAAAGAGGTGAGGTGGTGAACCATGAATATATAGATATCGACGAATCAAGACGAAATATCGAATATAAATGTCGACGTTACGCAGCGGGCAATTCAATTTTGTAGTGGTTTTCAATCGAAAAAATACCGCTTTGACAACTACAAACATACACCCGCACAGCCGCGTGCTTATGCAAGGACTGCACATTGCACATCAAGGGCGGATCCAGCCGGCCGTTTTTTTATTTTCTTCTTTAAGGGGGGACCGTTTTTAGCGGGCATTCATACCCCAATTTCGAATTTCTTACCGGATTTGAGCCACTTTATTTTGCAACCACACGATTTCTAATGATGTCTTTATTTGGACATTTTGTGTGTTTTTCGCTTTTCGACCCTTTTGGGATATCGAAAAAGGAAAGATGTCAGCTTACAGTTTGTATTGTTCCGACATTGCCTTACAATGAGCAAAACTATGTCAATTGTCAGCTGTACCCAGGGGCGTCGCCGATATTTTTGAGTGGAGGGGTCGGCTGAAATGACGAAAAAATATACCCCATTTTTGTATTGGTGCAGTTTTAAGCCTTTGCAGCATTTTTAATGTGGATTTTCATGTTATAGTAGGAACTTGTTATTTAGCGCCGCGAAGCGGCGCGAAATTTTTACGGGTTTGCCTGATAAAATTCAGAAACATAGGCGGTGGGCCTTGTAGAGAATAAGAAGCTAAACATGCTATTCACTCAATTCACCGTTACAACGAACCGAAGACGATGGCGATGGCTCGTTATGACAATGGCCACTGATGTGACGCCGCGAAGCGGCGTGAAATTTTTGTTTTAGGTCGTGGAAAACGAAATTTTAATATTGTAACCAGACCGTGAGTGGAGCCAAGCCAGGAATAGGGTAACCCCTATTCCTGGTTGGCGGTTGCACATCTCGGTATAATGCAAAATATTGAAATTAAGATAGCTTTTCATACACATATTCTTCGGATAGTAAATCACGATGACCGGTGGCAGTCAGCGCTCAATAGTACATATGATAATAATAACTGTATACATACACCGAATGTATGTACCGAACTGTAACAAACAACTATGTATGTGCCGAACTGTAACAAACAACTGGTAACAGTGCAAATGGTTTGAAAGCAGCAAGAGACAGAATGACTTTTCCGCACATAAATGGTCCCTGCGGATCTGGAGGAGCCTGGGGCGAGATGGCTTGGGGAGATGGTCCTGGCCTGGTCTTCGGTCCAGCAAGTTGGGCACCGCTGGAGCAGCTTCCGGGTGCCGATGTCCGCGTCTTTGCGGTCGCGTCGCCTTTTTTCGGAACTGGGCAGACTAGCTAAAACGTATCCCACTTGCAAGTTAATATTTTATGAAGGGATTGGGCCCTGGGCTAGCAATTAGGTACCGCCAAGGAGAGACTCTGCCAGACACTTAATGAATTCATTTTCCCATTTTCCAAATTTGTATAAGCAATTGCGTATTTTGTGTCATGCCGCGAAGCGGCGCGATATTTTCAAGTTTTTCATTGTGGATAGCTGGATTCGGACTGCTCCCAAGACAATTTTTACAACTGTACGTCCGGCCGTTTTTTTTGGGGGGGGGGCGGTAAATCATAGTTGCAGGACCTTTGGGGAAGGCATGGCCCTTTTGCCCCTCCTAGATCCGCCCCTGTTGCACATTAACATTGGACATACCTATTCATGACTGCCTGTGAGGTCTGAACTCAAAATCACGCGGCGTAAAACAAAACATCGCGGTTTATGTCGGTCTTCTGCTATAGCAACTGCGCTGCCGTAAGCAGATTTCACAATGAATAAAAAATAAGGGAAAGTTTATCAAGGAAGGAAAGGAAATCTCAGCCAATAACTTGCAAACGGTAAATCGCACAGACATTCAAATGGTACCCATCGCTTCGGTGCATCATGACGGGTACAGTGGTGAATTATAATCAAAGGGATCGGCCCAGGCGCACAACCAGAAAACACATATCGGGAAGGGGAGGATACGGATGTTGGGGTCGTCATCTCCAATCCAAAAGGGGCCTCATTTCCGATCCAAAGGGGTGCCGCCGGCACTCACGACTCGAGAGGCGACACCTGCACTCGCAGCCCCCCCCCCCCCCCCCCCCCCTGCGAGGCATGCAGGGGCGCCGACTGCTCACTCACGACTCACAACGCATTATGCCGCCCTCGGAAGGTATCTCGTCGCCCTCGGAAGTATGGGTGGATCTTTTCAGATAAAAGTTAGTGGGGAAAAATATCACATTGCCTGGTTGTTTTGCATGTTTGAAGTGAAAATGGTCATTTTAACGCCAGGGACCGTTCAAATCTAACAAAAGTTGGTGGGGCAAAGCGGGAAGTTGCTGGGGCCCCACCGAATGGGAAGCTCCACCCGCCCTCGCAAAACATCTTGCCGCCCTCGAAAGGCATCATGCCGTCCTTGGAAGGCATCATGCCGCCCTCCTCGGAAGACATATTGCCGCCCTCGGAAAGCATTTTGCCGCCCTCAGAACGCATTATACCGCCCTTAGAATGCATTATACCGCCCTTGGAAGGCATCATGCCGCCCTCGGAAGGCATTTTGCCGCCATCAGACGACGTCTTACCGCCCTCGGAAGGCATTCTGCCGCCCTTAGAGCGTAGTATGCCGCCCTTAGAAGGCACATGTCGCCCTCGGAAGACACCTTGCCGCCCTCGGAAGCATCTTGTCGCCATCGCAACTGTAATAAAGGGGCGCCACATTTTGGAAGAGGGGCGCCCATGAGCTTGGGCCAGTGGCGTGCGCATAAATTCACGAAGTATCAGGTCATTGCCTTGAGGGGCGCCACCCAATCGGCAGGGGCGCCACCAATATTGGTGAAAATTTTCCAAGGTGGGGGGGCGCCTCTCCTTCCTCGCGTTCTCGACGTACTTTTAACATTTTGTGGGGCGCCATCACTAGCCGGAGAGGCGCCATCACTAGCTGGAGGGGCGCTGTCACTGGCCGGGGGGAGGGGGGCGCCGTCACTATCCGGAGGAGCGCCGTCACTCGCTGGAGGGGCGTGGTCGCTGGTCGGAGGGGCGCCGTCACTAGCCGGAGGGGCGCCTCACTGGCCGGAGGGGCGCCGTTACTAGCCGGAGGGGCGCCGTCACTGGCCGGAGGGGCGCCGTTACTAGCCGGAGGGGCGCCGTCACTCGCCGGAGGGGTGTGGTCACTGGCCGGAGGGGTGCCGTCACTGGCCGGAGGGGCGCCGTCACTGGCCGGAGGGGCGCCGTCACTGGCCGGAGGGGCGCCGTCACTAGCCGGAGGGGCGCCGTCACTGGCCGGAGGGGCACCATCACTATCCGGAGGGGCGCCATCACTATCCGGAGGGGCACCGTCACTAGCCGGAGGAGCGCCGTCACTGACCGGGGGGGGAGCACCGTCACTGGCCGGAGAGGGCAGTCACTAGTTTAGAGGGCGCCGTCACTCGCCGGAGGGGCGCCGTCACTATCCGGAGGGGCGCCTCACTGGCCGGAGGGGCGCCGTTACTAGCCGGAAGGGCGCCGTCACTGGCCGGAGGGGCGCCGTTACTAGCCGGAGGGGCGCCGTCACTCGCCGGAGGGGTGTGGTCACTGGCCGGAGGGGCGCCGTCACTGGCCGGAGGGGCACCGTCACTGGCCGGAGAGGGCAGTCACTAGTTAGAGGGCGCCGTCACTCGCCGGAGGGGCGCCGTCACTATCCGGAGGGGCGCCGTCACGCGCCGGAGGGGCGCCGTCACTGGCCGGAGGGGCGCCTTCACTGGATGGAAGGGGCGCCGTCACTGGTCGGAGGGGCGCCGTCACTGGCCGGAGGGGCGCTGTCACGGGCCGAAGAGGGGCGCCCTCACTGGCCGGAGTGGCGCCGTCACTGGCCGGAGGGGCGCCGTCACTGATCGCCAGCTTTGCATGGGCACCTCGGGTCCAAAGGACCAGGTCATGCCCTGAATGACCGTATACTCGGTACGCCACTGGCTTGGGCCCTCACTGACATAGGGGCGCACACATACTGGCGGGGCATTTTTGGTGACTTTTTGAGTTTTTCCTTGTTTTTTTGTTTTTTGTTTTTTAAAGGGGCGCCTCCGGCGCCCTCTCAAAACCCAGAATAGACCAACTTGTTGAGGGGGCGCCTTCGGCGCCCGCCCAAAAGTGGGTGTGTGGGGGGAGGGTCCGGGGCACCCGGACCCCCGGTAGCGACGCCCCTGAATTTGTATCCAAACAAACTTGGGTCCAAATCAATCCTCACACCCATCTCTTTGACATAACAGGACTTGGCAGCCCTCCTCACAGTAAATCCCGCAAAGCTTAGAAAAACAAAACCTCAAAAACGTTTTAAAAACATCGGAAAAACACTTACCTTTGCCGCACAATCTTTGCCGCATAGCTAGCGCTCCAGAATAGGACATGTAAACAAAGTCTGCCGGGTGCTTCAAAACAGCTATCAAGAACTTTAAAAAAATATCAAGAGTTTAAGAAATTTGGCGGGTGGGCGTTTTATCCGCCATGTGCGCTTTGCCCCACTCTACCCTAACGACCCTAACCCTTATCACCCTCTTACTACCCACCCTTGTCAGGGCCTTCCGTAAGGATTTTGGACTAGGTGGACATTTTGGCGAGGCCGGCTTAGATTATGGGGAAGGGGCACCGGCGGCTCCAGAGGGCCCCTTTAGCCCTAAGGGGGTGGGGCAACATGTTTTTGGTCGTCCCTTTTGCTCCAGTCTCATTTCCTCGTGATACCTCTACGGTCTGATTCAAATAGCGAAATAGTGTTCCAGCCTTCCAAAACCTCAAATTTTGCGCCTCTTGGCGGCGCAATTGTTATGTGGCTGTTAATTTATTCTTAAAATTAATCATTGCGACGTTTTAGGTCAGTTATGTGCATTTTTTTCTTCTGGACCTGCTTGTACGCCTTGCAACCGGCGAAGATTGGCAGCGCCCCAAGCCGTTTGGAACATTTAGGGTTATCAAATAGTAATCACTAGTGCTAATCCGTCCGCTCCGCTGAACGATTACAGGTCAAGTGGTGGTGCAAGCCAGTGATAGGCTAAGCAATTAGGGATTGATAACCCGTTCCACCCGTGGCACACCCTTCGTACCAATAATACGTTTGAGTACCGTCATACACCCGAGGTATCCGTCAAAAACCTAAGGTGCCCGACATACACCCGTGGTACCCGTTGTGCCCTTGTGGAACACGTGATAAACCCGTTATAGCCGGTACTCACCCATTATACCTGTGGTACACCCATGGCACCCGTTATAAACCCATTAAACCCGTGAAAATTCCACCCCGGCTTAGCATGTATATATATATATATATATATATATATATATATATATATATATATATATATATATATATATATATATATATATATATATTCATTTTTTAATCTCTGGAACGGCAGATCCTTATAAAATAAAGGGATCACTGTTGGCACGAACGTGACAGTCACCCACTCATACACCCTTCCCAGTGGCGGATCCAGGGGGGGGGGGGGCGTAGGGGCTGAAGCCTCCTGCCTTAGAAAACGGCGCCCTCGGGCACCGCGGCGCCGTTCTTGCAAAGGATTTACCGGCGCCGAAGGCTCCGTAGCGTTCTCGGGAGGCCGCCAGGGCGCCCTTGTGTCTACCCGACTGCGACGTAGCACTCTTGAAAGGCACCCTGGCACCCTCAGAACACAGCTTGCCGCCCTCACAACGCATTATGCCGCCCTCAGAATGTACATCGTCGCCCTTGGAAAGCATTATTCCGCCCTCGGAAGGCATTATGCCGCCCTCGGAAGTCATCATGCCGCCCTCGGAAAACATCGTGTCGCCCTCGGAATACATTTTGCCGCCATCGGAGTGCATTATGCAGCCCTCGGAAGATGTCTTGTCGCCCTCTGAAGGCATCTTGCCGCCCTCAGAGCACATTATGCCGCCCTCAGAGCGCAATATGCCGCTCTCGGAAGGCATCCTGCCGCCCTCAGAGCGCATTATGCCGCTCTTGGAAGGCATCATGCCGCCCTCGGAAGGCATGTTGCCGCGCTCAGATCGCATTATGCCGCCCTAGGAAGGCATCATGCCCACCTCAGAGTCCAGAGAGCATTATACCGCCCTCGGAAAGCATCACACCGCCCTCAGAAAACATCTTGCTGCCCTCGGAGGACATTTTGCCGCCCTCGAAGTGCATTATGTCGACCTCGGAAGATGTCTTGTGACCCTCGGAAGGCATATTACCGCCCTCAGAGCACATTATGCCGCCCTCAAAGTGCAATATGTCGCCCTCGGAAGGCATCCTGCTGCCCTCAGAGCGCATTATGCTGCTCTTGGAAGGCATAATGCCGCCTTCGGAGACATATTGTCGCCCTAGTAAGGCATCTTGCCGCCTTCAGAGCGCATTATGCCGCCCTCGGAAAGCCTCATGTCGCCCTCGGAAAACATTTTGCCGCCCTCGGAAGACATTTTGCCGCCCTCGGAAGACATTTTGCCGCCTTCGGAGTTCGGAAGACGTCTTACCAGGGAATATTTTAAGAGATTTTGACTGGGGTGGCAACTCGGCGATCAGGGGTGACATCGATCAAGGGGGCGCCATCGCTAAAAACGCTAAAGGGGACCCACTGGCGGATCCAGCCTCTCTCCGTGAGGGATCGTTTTGTGGCAAAAGGGTACCACCATTTTCCCCCGCAGATTTGGACGGTCAACTTATTTTGTATTCGAGCTTAAGAAATTCACTTTAAAAAATATGATTTTGTGGATTTTTTTCGTTTTTTTTTTTGGGGGGGGGGGGGGGGGGGTCGGGGGGTCAAAAGCACAAAATTTCAAAATCCGAAATAGCCATTTTGAAGGGAATGCCATTTCCTTTCTTTTGGCGTTTTTGTTTTGTTGCAATTTGCTTCAAAACTCTATTTTCTACGATTGTTCAAACATGTATCGGTTTCCCACCCAAAATGCCATGACATGACGTCATTAAAACGTCCTTATCTCCCAAAATGATACATAAATTGTACTGGATTTTGGTGTGAAGACTCAGAATTGATGCAGCTGATGCAGCTGTCGCGCCGTCACTAATTGATGCAGGTACTGATATCTATTAACGTAATTTTAACGTTGATATCTATCATAGTTTTCAAGTTAATGAGAAAATCCGGGAGGGGGGGGGCAGATCCCAGCGGGGCGCGGGTTAAGTGTCACCGGGGATGCTTGAATTGCATCAGGTGGGCAGTTTTGTCTAGCTTTGAAAGAAAGGGATACCTACATACAAACTTCAAATTAAATCACTCGAGAAAAAAAAACTTCCGTTTTCATCATGCTGTTTTCTCCTAAGATCATTGTTTTCACGTTCAGTGCAGGGAACGCACGGGGGGTGGCATACTTGTATCATGGATAAAATAAGTATGGATAGGTAATTCCGCCCACTTTCTATTGTTATCCGCGAACACGCGCAGCCGCTGCCGTTTCCCGTACTACGAAAAGGACAGCTAGTATACCGCCCGCCCCGTGGTAGGCCGCAACGCTGAGACGGCCGCCCCGTCGCATGGTTTCTTGCCTTCCGGTGATTGTGGGATGAACCAAATTAAATTTAAATGCACTCGGGAAGCTCTCACAAGCACTTATGACATGTTGGTTCCACCGATGTACATCATGCCTGGTAATTTGTGCCCATATATGTAGGAACGTCCACATGGTAGGCCGTTTCCCGTACTACAAGCTAGTACCGCGGCGCTCTGTGGTCGCTAAATCGCGTAGGAATCGCTAAATCGCGTAATATCGCTAAATCGCGTAAATCGCGTATCCGTGCTTTTATTGAATGCCCCTCCCAGATTCCACCCCCCCCCCCCTGGATCCGCCAGTGCCAGCAATTACCGCCAAGGAGAGCCTCTGCCAGACACTTAATGGAATTCATGTTCCAATTTTCCAAATTTGTATAAGTAATTGCGAAAGTTGTGTCATGCCCGATGCGGCGCGAAATTTTCCGGTTTTTGACTGTGGAAAGCTGGGTTTTGACTGCTGCAAAGACAATTTTTACGATTTTACGATAAATTGGGAACGCGCGTGGGATACTTGTATTGAATGCCCCCATATTTCTGTGGGGGGAGGGGGAAGGGCATTTGCCCCTGATGCCCCCCCCCTGGATCCGCCAGTGGTCTGGCCTTTAGCCGCAAAGAAGTAAATAAAGAAAGAACAGCACGTGTTATTAATTTAGCAGAACGTTGAGAATGGCAATCAAACACCGTCATGTAGCAAAAGCAAAGTATGAATGTAAACAAATGCAATAATGGCGCGGCGCGGCAAAACACGGCAGAAATAACGCAAGCAAATCAAAGCATAATGTAAACAAGCGTCACACAACACCAGTAACACCACCTGTGATTGAACTTTCACAAAACTGACGACGAACAAAAAAGGATCTGAGGATATCTTTAAGACACTTCTGAGTTATGTAACAAGCTAAAACTATTTATTTCGGTTTCTTATGTTTACAATCATCTACAGTTACCAGGGGCGCAACCAGACCTTCAGAAGGGGGGGGGGGGTTGCAATCCAGTCATGGTGTACCCCTGGGAAAGAGGCCTCCCCAAAAAATATATATTCCCTTCAGGCCTCAGGCGCGGGCGGATCCAGGATTTCGGTCAGGGGGGGGTGAGGCGACATACAAAATGTTGCGCCCTACGGGCGCACTTGGCGGGCGATACATGGGCGAGATCCGGCTCAGGGGGGGGGGGGGGGTGTAAGCGCCCCCTAGATCCGCGCCTGCCCATGAATATAAAAAACTCTACGGATTTCGGCCACTTTATTTTGTGAGGCCCCTTTAAAAATATAAACTTTTGATTAGCTGTATTGGGCCAGGACCCTCAGTATGGGGGCGGCATTCGCTTCTGGGGACGCCTATTGTCCGGTTTATATAGCGTATGTTCTGCTCCATGTGGGCAGCATTTGCTAATGGACAATGGGCATTTGTCCAATTTAGAGGGCGCCTGTTTAACCCCGTGGGGGTGGCATTTGCTTATTGTCCGGTAGGGCGCCTGTTCTTCTCCATGTGGGCGGCATTTGCTTCTAGTGGCGCCTATCCTGTTCCTAAGTCGCCATTTACTTCTAGGAGTGCCAATTGTCCGATTCCCGGGAGTGCCTGTCAGTGGTGTGCGCAGAAATTCACAAAGGGCCAGCACATTGCCTTGAGGCCTGAGGGGCGTCACCCGATCGACAGGGGCGCCATCAATATTGGCGAAAATTTTGCATGGGGGCGCCTCAACTCCCGCACCGTGCGGAAGGAGAGGACCCCCCCCCCCCCCGTCACTAGCCGGAGGGGCGCCGTCACTGGCCAGGGGCGCGTCACGGGCGGATAGGGACGGTCACTAGTCGGAGGGACGCCGTCACTCGCCGGAGGGGGCGCGGTCACTGGCGGGAGAGGCGCCGTCACTCGTCACGAGCACACAACTTTTACAGAAGTGTTTTCGTGGCATCAGCTGTCCCCTACTTGACCCCTACTTGTCATTAATAGCAGCCTCATTGACGGAACGGTGCCCAGCGCGTGGAAACACGCCCTCCTCACAGCCCTCCTGAAAACTAGTAATTTGAATGATCCAGCCGCATTTAGACCGATCTCTGTCGTACCAGCAATAGCAAAGATAGTTGAGCGCATTGTTCACCACCAACTCAGTTCCTATTTCAACCAGCATTATTTATTTTCACATACACAGCACGGGTACCGAACAAACTTTTCCACCGAGACCGCGCTTACCGTTGTGATGGACAACATATTTACCGCGATGGATACTGGTGACGTCGCTCTGCTTGTTTTGATTGATTTGTCGAAATGCTTTGACGTTGTGGATCACAAACTGCTCTTATCCAAGCTCAAAATGTACAATATCGACACGAAATGGTTTGAAAGTTACCTTCGCGGGCATACCCAACAGGTTCAGATCAGATACCCATCGGGGCACACGGTGCGATCCCGTAGTCTCCCCAACGGAATGGGAGTATTCCAGGGTACCGCCCTTGGGCTGCTCATGTATTCCATTTTTTCTCTCAAATGACCTAGCATTACACACAAAAGACGCTACAGTGATACAAAATGCCGACGATACGCAGATTTTGGTTACCGGAAAGAAAAGTAATATATCAAACTTAACAAATTACAGCATATAATTCCCACATGTAACGTTCATGTCGTCCCAAACAATCACGAACAGCACATATTTTTTTGTTTTCCAAAACATTTTACATTCCCTGAATACGCCTATGATTTTTGCTTTTGTTTTGTCTTTTGATATATTAAAGACATTAAAGACCATTTGAAGCTCAGAAACGTTTGAAGCATGAAAATCGGTCGAGCCACATGGCCGCAATGACCTTTAAAAAAACATCCAAAATTTTCGTTTTTTTGCCCCCTGGCCCCCATTTTTAAACAAAACAAAAAATTCGGGGCCCAAAAAGAGAGATCTTGTCATGAAGAATCGAATGGCGTTTTCCCCATCGAAATCGACTGAGCGATTCTCGAGATCTCTGGGAGGGGCAGAATCTGCCCCCCCCCCCCCCCCAGGATAACGTAATTATGGCCGCCCGCAGGGAGTAAGCTTAAGTAGTGCGGTACAGTCTACATATTTTCCGGGGATGACAATAAATCAATAAGCGATCTGGAGGCTGCATCGTGGTGTTACACGCATTAAAACAAGTGGTAGACTGCGCCGCACATCCCACAAATATTGCGGTACAGTCTACTTATTTCTGTAAAGGGAGGAAACACCGCCCGACATCTGGACCGGGGGTGAAGGGGGGGGGGGGGGAGCGCCCCCAACTTTGGCGAGCAGAAGTTTCCCTACAAATGAGTTCTTTCAATTTTCTTCACACAAAGTTATATACAATATGAAAGCCTCTTTATGTCACTTTGATTTTTTCGTTTTCTTGTATAGCATGTCATAAATATTATTATTATATAGCTTTGCCTTGATAGCAGTATCGTATACCTTTTTTCCTTCCTTTTCCTTTTTCCATTATGTTCTATATGAGATATAATGGAAAACTTTGGTAGCAGTACATTTGGTAGCATTTGTCTGCATTTCGTTTATAAGTTTATCCCACGTCAACGTTACGGATGTGGCCAAACTGGCGTGCGGCCCTCTAGCTGACCCCTCTGTCTCTGCCGACGGGGCGGCAATTGCAAGCAAGAATTATCGTAGATGTCGTAGGTTACCGTGATACGGCCATGAAGCGGTCGGTGCAGCCCACACTGGTGGGCTTCTTCAAGAAAAAAATAACAGTCAGGCGTCAGCTACGATAATGTTATCAGACGACAGGCGGGTTTACAAGTGCATACGGTTCATAGTAGGAAACGGGGGTGGCATGACCCCCACTTTTTCCTAATTTTTGCGTTTTATGTTAACCCGCGCCGTGCCGGGGGAGGGGGCGTTTAGACCCCCCCCCCGGTTTTTCGAAGATAGCGAAAAAACGTCGGCGCGCCGTTTTTGCCTTTTCAAAAACGGCGCATGGCGCACAGCGCCGCCGTTTCAAAAACAGCACACGGCGCACAGCGCCGCCGTTTAAAAAACAGCGCACGGCGCACAGCGACGCCGTTTCAGCCGCCATTTTTGGCACACCTGTTCGGGCATCAATTGCCCACATTGTGTGCAATTCTTGACCACGGGTCATCTCAGGTCGGGCCACGTGACCACACCTCCAAATAAGTTTGCGGTCGTAACACAGCCACAGTTTGTGGCCGATCGGTTTCAAACTTACAAAATTTCATAAGGTCATAGGTACCTACAATTCGAATATATAAGATTTTGTGTATCGGTGACCTAAGGTCGCCGGTCGGGTCAATTTCGTGACCTCTCATTATAAGTCAATGGGGAAATATTAAAATGTTTCCTATTCCGAAGATACGCATATCAGTTCAATTCCTTCTGGATCATGTTATCATAGGCTATTATGAATGATCCAGGTTCAATTTTTGTTCAGTGACCCCTACAGGGTCAGTCGAGGTCAGCTGAGGTCACCAACACTTTTTGTGTCAATAACTCTCGATAGAACGAAGATAAAGAAATGAAACCGGCATCAATGTGTTTGTCTCGTCGAGACACGTCTCCCAATATGCAACATGACCTACTTGGGTCGCCACTTGACCTTGACTGGTGTGCAGCGGCAACTGTACGCTTATATGTCTAACAATCATCTTTTTTCCTCTTCCCAGCACGGTTTTCGCTCAAATCACTCCACCGAAACCGCGCTTCTTACCATATCCGATAATATCCTTCCCGCCACCGACCGCCAGGACATCACCCTCCTCTGTCTCATTGATCTGTCAAAATGATTTGACGTGATCGACCACGCAAAGCTCCTTTCCAAACTGCAAACCTATTATATCGATCCTACCTGGTTTTCCTCTTACCTCACTGGCCACACTCAATCTGTTTGTACAGCTGACGGGCGTGGAAACCGTCACCTTTCCCGATCCCTACCCAATCCTATCGGTGTCTTCCAAGGGTCCTCACTTGGCCCGCTCCTATTCCAGATTTTCGCCAACGATCTTTCCCTGTTCGCACCACAGGCGCACGTGGTGTACGCTGACGATACCCAAATTCTGGTCTCAGGCAAAAAAGGATCCCTCCCTCAGCTCATTGCTACCATGGAACAGGCTTTATCATCTCTCGATGCCTGGTTCCATTCCCATGGTTTGGAAGTAAATACCGGGAAAACAGAACTCATGGTTTGTGGTTCCCGTCAAAATTGTCGCGGCATGGCCCCGACCACTATTCGGTTCCGCGAGGACATAGTGCGTGAGAGCCCCACGGCGAGGAACCTTGGCGTACTGTTCGACAAGAACCTCTCGTGGGACTCACACGTATCTGCCCTCGTCAAAACATGTAACGGTATCCTCATCGGCCTGACCCACGTGCGTCATCAGATCCCTTCGTCACTTCTTCCTATCATAGTCGACGCCCTTGTCATCTCGCACGTCCGATACTGTTTGACAGTGTTCGGCAACGGCTCAGAAGAAAAAAAAGCATGCAGCACCTCCAAAAGATCCTCAATTTTGGCTTGCGCGCTGTCTCTGGCCGGCGTAAATTTGATCACATATCGGACGTGCGAGATGAACTGGGCTGGCTCACCGCCCGGCAGCTGTACGAACTTCAATCCCTCAATCTTCTTCACAAAATTCGCACCACCGGGGAACCACACGCTCTCGCTTCCCGGCTTTCGACAAACTCTGAGTTTCGATCTAGCACACGCCAGGACGCTGATTTGGCCCTCCCGCGCGTGAGAACCGAAGCCGGCAAGAGACGTTTGTTTATAGTGTAGCACAGCGCTACAACGCGTTGCCGCCGGACCTGCGTGAGGCGTCTTTACAATCATTTAAACGTCAGCTGGGTGATCTTTTATATGGTGTATGATGGGTGTCGTGAATGTTTATGTCGGTCGCTGTGTGAGTGTGTGTATGATCATGGAGTGTATTTTAGTTTCTAGTATGCATGTTGCTAAGTGTCGTTTTTAACATGTCTCTACCTTTTAACCATGACGCGACACCAGAATAGCCGTGTTATGCATCGGAGTGTTTTACTGTCAATACATACATACATACATTGACCTGAGGTCAAATATATAAGTTGACCAAAACTGGTCCAAATGAATGTGATTCGAAGCGCTTTGACGAAACGAACATGATGGCGTCAGAACCATTGCCGTATCTGTATTAGGTAAAAAGTTTTTCCGAAGGTTTTGCAAACAAAATAGCTCTTTTGACCTTCTATGACCTCAGGAGCCTCAACTATTGACCTGAAATCAAATTTGATGACACTTTATTATCCCGCGAGTCACTGGGGGAGGCTTTTTTTAAGCCCCCCCCCCTTTAGGAATATTACAAATATCTCAAAAACTAATGCAGATATCGACGCCAAACTTTCAGCACCTTTCCGGACATCATTTTGACACCTTTTGTGCAAAAATGAAGAAATTTCGTCAGATTTTTTTCTCTCTCGAGATATAGTGAATATACCTGACCTGACATGTGACCTTGATATCATATTTTGATACGTCATATTTTGAAATATATCATAAGTCATATTTTGAAATTGCGTTTTTTTGTTTTGTATTGACCAGATACAGATAAATAAATGCCAGCACTGTATTTTGTAGATCAAACTGATATAGAAACATGCTTTTTCATTTCGATTTATCAATTTCAATTTTTGACCTTCATTGACCTGAACTTGACACTAACTTCACGTACATGAAGTCAGGTGGTAAAATGACTATCACTATCGAATTCTACGCGTAAAAGCATCCATAAAACATGTGCTGCATGACTTTCGTAGATATGTTGTGTGTAGTGACCTTTTGTGACCTGACCTTGACCTTTTCCAACAATCTCACTTTAGCTCATGTGGGATATGTATCATACCTTTGACAGCACTTTGGGTGATTATAGGCGCAATCGAAGGCCATGGATGGCAAGTATTGTCCATGAACTCAAATACCTCGATTTTGACGTTTGACTTGACCGTGACCTGACATGTGACCTTAATTTGAAATTTGTAAGTGTGCGTTAGGTTTATCTCATTGAGTGCTGTCGAATGCCGTCTTGCGCGTCCCGCTGCGATCATTGGTTCTGAAGATACCAGGGGGGGGGGATAACCCCCCCCCCCCCCCAGTCGTGTTACAGAATATACCCGTGCATGCCGGGTTATTGAATATTTCAAGAGTTTTCGATTGCCCTTTTCCGTTTGTTCCTAGCTATCATAGTTCCAAAGATATTTGGGGGTTTCTGGAGCGATGTCCTAAAACTGGAAAATCTGACCTTTGATGACCTCTGGACTCTGGGAGTCTGGTGAACTCAATATTGACCTGAACCAAAAACATGTTGAAATAGTTTCAAAGTGATTTTTGATTAGCTTTCGAACAGTGTTTTCGGTTTTCCACTGAGGAAAATGTGAGAACGAAAAGGTGCACCAAGATGAGAAGTGAGAAGATTGCAAAAAAAATTGTTTCGCCCCCACCCACTTCCAACTTTAAAATCGTTCCCGGGCCCCTGCCGCCCGAAACATGAACTAATAAGTCGGGAAAGACTGACGAACTTTGTGATATTATCCTGACGTAACATAAGGCAATGCTGGTGCCGTATGGGCCGGAATGGCCGCGAAATATAAAATGAGCCGATGCAAAACTACAGTTAAGATTGATCGCAAGACGAAGACATCGCTCTAACGTCGCTCTACTGTTTGGTTCTCACATCAGCGACACCAATAGAGCACAAAGCCAGCAGCACGTTCCTACGCTGGTTTATTTTCTCGCTTTTTTTGCAAGCGGTCATTGTAGTTTGACGACATGAGGTCCAGCACATGAAACCGGTCACGAATCGAGTCAATGGTTGACAGGCAGAAGGGCTCAAAACTGGTGTATGAATAAGAGCTTCCATAGCCGTATGGACAGAGTCGAACGACATCCACGCCAGAGGCTGCGTTGAAATGACGATTTTATTGCCGACAAACATCAGCAAGAAAACCGTCATTTCATCCACCAGACACTCTTAAATGAGACGATCTTACCCTCTACGCCAATCAACATACATAGTCAAAGTACCCATCCCGACAAAAGCGCATTGCACACATCTGACATTAACCCCACTCATCCTATGGTTTCTTGTGGAACTTTTTCTTCGGATTACGCGCCTTCGGGCTCGCCACTCCCTGCCACTTCTTGCCCTTGGGTCCCGGCTTACCACCAGTTCGCTTCCCTCGCAGCTGAGTTTTCTTCTTCGGCGAAGGCAGCTTATTACCTTCCTCATCAAAGCCCTCGTCGCTGTCGGCATCATCGGCCTTCCGTTTCTTGGCCGGCGCGTGCTCGGCGGCCGGCTCCTCGGGCTCCGGCTCCGTGCCCGGGATCGTGTTGGAGAACTTCTTCAGCTTCGCCACGAAGAAGCCGTCCATGTTGTGCGTGTGCGGGTAGAAGCGACGCGTGTGTGTCATGCTCGGGTGGAACCGCTTGGCCTTGAACTTGGCGAAGCCCTCCTTGCCGACCGTCAGGCCAGTGGGCACGATCTTGACGTTGCGCTTGTTGAGCGCGTACTCGATGACCGCTTCGTTCTCTTCCACCAGGATCGAGCACGTCGAGTAGGTCACGTAGCCGCCCGTCTTGCTCTTGGCGTTGACCGAGTCGATGGCGGCGAGCAGCAGCTGTCGCTGCAGCTGCGCGCAACGCTGGATGTCCTTCTCGTCCTTACAAGTCTTCACCGCCGGGTCCTTGGCGACGACGCCTGTGCCGGAACAGGGCGCGTCCAGCAGGGCGCGGTCAAACCCAGCCGGCCGGATCTTGGGCATCTCTCGGCCGTCGGTGCAGGAGATCACCGCGTTGGTGACGCCCATGCGGTGCAGGTTACCCACCACCGCTTTCACGCGTGCCTCGTTGAAGTCGTTGGCGTACACCATGCCGGTGTTCTTCATCAGCGCGGCGATGTAGGTCGTCTTGCCGCCGGGTGCGGCGCACATGTCCAGCACCGTCTCGCCGTGCTGCGGCGCCAGCGCCAGCACCGGCATCATACTGGAGGCGCCCTGCAGCATGTAATGACCAGCCAGGTACTCTGGCGTGGCGCCGACCGGCACCTGGGAGCTGTACACCACCAGGCCGACCTTGGACCAAGGCCCGATCGGGTCCAGGTTCACCCCGCGGTTGATTAGGCTCGGCGCCAGGTCGCGGCGGCGTGTCTTCAACGTGTTGGTCCGGATGGTTACAGGCCGCTGGATCTCGTTGGCCTCAAGAGCGTCCAGCAGCTCCGATAGGTGGAACAGATCCATCAGGTGTTGCATCAGGAACTCGTTGTAGCTGTAGTAGTGGCAGAGGTCACGCCGCAGCTGTCCCATATATTCCTGACGCGAGCGGTCCGCCTGCCGCCGCGCCGCGAAGTCGGAGAGCACCTGCACGATGTCGTGGATGCGAGTCTTGAGCCCCTGTAGGTCGGTCTGCAGGCCCGCTTCCTCGCGCTCCTGATCCTCGGCTGACGGCAGCACGAACTTGTCCTCCTCGGCGACGTTAATATTCACGGAGCTCTCCAGCTCCTTCTGCGCCAGCCGACGCTCCTTCTTCTCCTGCTTCATCAGCCGCTTGGCGGCCCTCTCCACTGGCAACAACCCGGCCTCGTCCTCACCACTATCATCATCACTGTCCTCGTCACCCTCCTCCTCCTCATCATCATCGTCCTCCTCCTCCTGCTCCTCCTCCTCGTCGTCATCGGATGCGTCATCACCACCGAAATCGTCGGCCAGCGCGCCGTCCGAATCATCCGAGTCGTCGGAGTCGAGCAGGGACTGTTTGGGCTTCAGCCACTCGTCGTTCTCGTCTGTGAACGGCTGTGCTGGCGCCTGATCATCACCGTCGTCAGAAGCTTCGTCCTCAGAGGGCTCCTCTTCTTCAGAGACATTCTCATCATCGTCTTCCTCGCTGTCTGATGGTGGCTGAACCTTCTTTTTGGTCTTGGGCTTGGCAGAGTTGTGAGCCTTCATACTACTCTTAGTACTTGTCTTGGCAGCAGGAGATGCTGCTTTCTTACCCTTCTTCGACATAAAAGCTGGCTTCACTGGGACTGGCGCCAGTTGATGTTTGGGTTTTACTTTTGGACGCCTTCCAGAAGTAGCTGCCACCTCTCCATACTTGGCTTTCCTGCCCATTTTGTGTTTACTTGGCTGATAAAGACAATCTGGAAAGAATAAACAAAGTGCGTTAGTTTACGGTGATGTTGTTGGTTCAAGACTTCAATTTGTGAAATGCAACTGGGCATTCACTTCAGGTACAGAGGTGAAGTAGATATTTTGAAACTGAAAGACAAGTTCCAACTTGCACTACCTAGGATAAGGGTCGATTCTCCATTCATGTCAAAATACCAGACTTTGCATGCTATAAGTGGTGTAGAAATACTAATGAACAAAAACATTGACACACTGCTAAAAGCATTGCTACACTGATAAAAGCATGCAAAGTCTGATATTCTGCTAAGACTCAAGATTGGACCTTTACCCTAACTTCCTTGCATTCTGTTAACTCAGATTGACAGCATCAGGGCTGCGGTGTCGATCGGTTTTCAGTTTTGTTTTTACAAATAAATGTAGTCCAAACCTTTGGAATGGACGGATTTCCGAGGTCAGCCATCAGCCCCCCCCCCCGCTAAGCAGAGCTTGATGCGCAGGCCGACCCCTACTGTCCGATCAAGCAATTCCTGGCGTCCGGCATACCTGGACACGGTCCGCCCCGCCCTCTGACGTCACCTGACCTTGAGTGCGACCGCTGCCACCGGCCGCAGTCCATCCCAGTCAGGGGCAAATAGCGAGCGCCGAAGCAACTCAAACCCGGGCTGCCACTACCGATAAAGGTCAGAAGCCCAGCGCTCTCCCACTGAGCTACAGGGGCGGACAAGTAACTCAGACTCCGAAATCGACTCCGGCCTTTAATTAGCTAACGCTATCTACAACGGGCACAATAAGTGACCACCCGCAGCAAGTTTACCCGTTTCAAGATTGGATCTAATTTAATTGAAAATATAGTAGTTACATGCAATGTTATCATAGACATTGTCCGACTGTAACATTCTATTTTAAGATTCCAGAAGTAAAACAAGAGAAGTTGTCAGGTTTTGTGACAACCCTACCAGCCACATGGATATTAACCAATAAGTAAATGCTATAGTTTGTGAATTGCACAACGTTTAACTCCGCTGAGCACAATACGTCGCTTTACACCATTTTTTCCCCTTCGGCAACTTGATTTCCGTGATCGTTGCTTAGATTCCTCAGGTGGCATTTTGGATCTGCATCCAATGACACACCCTGGGTTCGATTTCGCCCACCGTGGTACAAGATTGAAACGAGTGTTTAGCATGACTGAATATCTTTAAATGGTAAGGGAATCGAAGCAAGCGAAGTCGAAGGGGCATGAGTTTTTATTCATCGCCACCGGTGGTTCACTAAAATTCACCTGCAAAAATATTTTGCCCATGCGCTGATAGCCGGAGTCAGAATCAGCAAAATTTTGCAGACTCCAACCGAAATCACCGATTCTGACCCTGTAGCCCTGGACAGCATTGTAAAAGCCAGGGTCCTAGGACTGGTTTGGAGCTTGTGTGCGGAATTGAAAATTGTGGCTAAAAATAAGCATAAAGAGTAGAAAATTCAACCAAAAGCCATTGTATTCGGCTTTATCAATATCCAATTAACTGCTCACCAGAATTAGTTATTACCTATACCAATGTTGACCTGTCTTTCCCTGTCTTGTCCTACCATTACATCCATAAATCAGTATAGAGTTCAAATTATCCAATACATTTTAGAATAAGGAGTGCAAAATTAAGAGGAAAACTTGGGAAAAAGAGTGGAAAAATAGTATCCATATGGTGTCGTTTACCACCCAAATTTCCCAATGCTAGGACACTGGTAAAAGCACTTCACATATACAGTGTTTGGGTGGATAAGGAATGAGCGATAGTCTGGCCACATGGCAGAGTTTGTAACATGTCAGGAGCGAAGTTGTGCCATCCTCTGGAGGTGGGCTCAACTGACCTCGATTCTCCTCAATAATGTAGGGTGGACCACCATAATACTGTCCAGAGTCCAGCCTGGCATTTTTTTTGGCATTTTCTGGACTTTTTGGGTCCAAATAATTTTGCTCTCTTCATTTTTTTTTCTCTGGAAATTTGCTCTTGTTTCACCTGATCTTACCGACAATGTAGTTAAAATATAATTTATTTTTCCCCCACAAGAGTAAACAATATGTTTGTAATATGTATTACAAATTAGGAATTTTTACTTTACAAGTGAAATAATTAAACTGCGCTTTTTCACCATCACTTTTTTTGTCAATAACTCCCGACATAATGAAGATAGATAAGTAAAACAGGCATCAATGTGTTTGTCTCGTCAAGACGCGTCTTCCCATATGCAACATGCCCTACTTGGGTCACCACTTGACCTTGACCTGAGGTCAAATTTTTAAGTTAACTTAACCCTATTTGTAACAGGCTCCTGGCTACCCCTATTTGTAACAGGGGGGGGGGCGGATTCCGCCCCCCCCGGAGATCTCGAGATCTACCCGTCCGATTTTCAAAAATGAAACGGCGTTTGGTTCCCTTCAACACTATCTACATTTCTAAATAATACAAAAATCAATTTTTTGATAGGGGGGCAACAGGGGGGCAAAAACCACACATTTTAGTGGTATTTTTGATCCAACATAGCTTTCATGTTTATCGACCGATTTTAACACAGTTAATACGAATCGATAGAGATTGAATTGGAAATTGATATATAACAGTGGCGTTTGAAAATTCAAAAATCATAGGCGTGTGCAGGTCAATCAATATGGGGGTGAAGTAAATGCGTAATAAAACCATTTTTTGATGTTTTTTTTTAAAGAAATGAAATGGTATGTGATTGTGACATTAGGCAAAACAGTTAAAAATCATATTTTTTTTGCCATAGGCGGTACCAGGTTAGTGAAAAACGGGGGTAAAATTGGGAAAAAAATATTAACCGCAGACAAGTTGCTACCCAGCGCTATAAATATGTTACTGATCGTAGATAGTTCCTTTTCGCATGTTGTACTTCATAATAGGCGTATCCAGGATCCAAACTGGGGCGGCTCAATACCTTTTGATAAGTATATTATCCGCTATTATGATACTAACTAGTCAACAGTGACTATTTCACTTACAACTTCAATTAACATTGCTTACCCCCCTTTTACCCTACCTGGACTCGCCTAATATCTTATAATCGTTCGTAGAGTAGCCTGTGGTGCGTGTTTCATCCGAAAACTGCAGCATGTTATGTCATTGTACGCCCATGCCTCTTAGTTTCCTTGCAATAATATGACCCCCTTTCTTCCATTCCTGAGCGCGCCTCTGCAAAAAATGACTTTATTCCCTTTCCTGGCCTCATATGTGCATATATAATTATAAGCTAACCGTCTATTGCGCCGTTATCGCTGGCATATCGTCATCACCAAGCCAGTCACCCCCTTTTCATGTGCCTGAACACGCCCCTGAAACTCTATATGTAATAAATTATGCAAATAATGGAAGCAGAAGCTATCTTTTACATCTTGATAACTATAAATGCCCCTTACCTTGCTCTATTTGCTTCCCGCCAAGCATTGAATACTTCCTGGAAACCCCCTTTTCAAGCCCCTGAAACCGCCTCTGCCATGAAATTTTAATGATATTTCATTAACATCAACTAATTTTCACTTGTTGCAATCACCGTGAACCGATGTAACTCCTTCATACTTGAGGCAGTTACGAAGAAACCGTGAAGATCGCATTTCCGTATTATCGCCAAATATCGCCCCCGAACCCACCCAAAACTGTACCCTGGAACCGCCTCTGTTCAGGTTAAGAACTCAAAATTTTGACTCCAAATGCGGTATTCAATTATATGAAAAGTCCCAAAATTTAATGGCCCTGCTCCCAGCCGTTCTGGAGATATCTGCGAAGAACATGAGGGGGGGGGGGGGGCGGAATCCGCCCCCCCCCCCCTGTTACAAATAGGATTAACAAGGTCACCATGTATATCATGCAAAGCGCCTTGACAAGATAAACACAATGACGTAAACAGTTTTCCGTTATCATTATTACATAAAAAGTTATTAGCAAAAAACGATTTAGCAAAACAAACGTCATTTTTTTCTTTTTTGACCTCTGGAGCCTCAAATGTTGACAGATCAAATTTGAGGACACCTTAGCGAATGCAAATTTCACTGGCTGGCATTTGCTTTTTCCGTTTGTTTCTAACTAGCATAGAGATATATGGGAATTACTGGAGCGATGTCCTAAAACAGGAAAAAACTGGAAAATTTTACCTTTGATGACCTATGGTGACATCAATTTTGACCTGACCCAAAACAATACTGAAATACTTTCGATAGAACATGTATCAAGCAATCAAATGCAGTTTTCTGCTTCTCGCTACGTAGCATAGATTTCAAGATCTCAGGGGGGCGGAAATCAACCCCCCCCCTGCAGTTTGTGTTTGGCGCAAAGCCCCCGCAGTGCGCGGGTTAAAATAGCTCCTAATAGCTCAAACGGTTTTTCTGTTGAAACTCAGAAACTAGGTCGTTTTGGAAGGAAAAATATCAGATTTGGAGATTTCTCAGTACTACCAACAATCTGGCTATCTAGGCTAAAAACTATTGTTAAAGGTTCACTATTCCCTTTAATGCAGACATCTTCCATGACAGTTTCACAATTTAAGAACCCAGGTGATTAAGTACATTTTTACTCTGTAGTCTGTGACTATAGACCTTAGGCTGTGTGATATTGTGGTGTAGGTACACCCCTGCAGTTGCTATGGTACACACTAAGGTCCTGCTTCTCTCTCCTCTAGCGTATGTGATGTTCAACGAACAATTAAGAAACAACCATATATGCATTCAAACCGAATTACTGAGATCTTCAAATTGATATGACACATTGGCTCACCTTATCCATTGGCTGCTTTGAAGAAAAGAAAACTCGTTTTTATCACCGCAAAGCACTAAAAACAGATTTTTGCTTAAAAGCACCCAATGGATAAGGTGAGGTGTGAGCCAATGTGTCAATATATCAATTTGAAGCTCTCAGTAATGCGGTTTGAATGCATATATGGTTGTTTCTTAATTTGCCATCAAACATACGCTAGAGGAGAAAATAAGCCAGACCTTAGTGTGTACCATGCCATAGCAACCTGCGGGTCCCTGTACCTACTGTGGTGTATTTATTCAGTGTCCTAGCATTGGGAAATTTCGCGGGAAATGAACCATATCAATATTATTTTTCCACTCTTTTTCCAAGTTTTCCTCTTAATTTTCCACTCCTTATTCTAAAATGTATTGGATAATTTGAACTCTATACTGATTTATGGATGTAATGATAGGACAAGACAGAGAAAGACAGATTAAAATTGACATAGGTAATAACTCATTCTGGTGAGCGGGTTCATTGATAAAGCTGAATAAATGGCTTTTGGTTGAATTTTCCACTCATGCTTATTTTTAGTAATCATTTTCGATTCCGCACCCAGGCTCCAAAGCAATCCTAGGACCCTAGATTTATTTATTGTGCCATCTTATCTTCACGACTTCGCCTGTCAGTGGAGCGTAGCTCTGTTAGCGATAATACGAAATCAATACAAATACAAAATACTTACCCTTTCTTCCTCGTATTATTAAATGTATTGGGGAAATCAATTTTCGTGTAACCACACCGACATACACTTCATACGCCGATCGCCGCCGCGTGTTTTCTCACGAGGCGTCTTGCAGCTGATGCGTCATAAATGCATAATTTGGCAGCAAAGATCTGGAGAGGAAATTTTCCCTACTATTACTACCAAATATGCTTGATCATCGGATGTAAATTTCGGCTCTGAAAGAAGCTTGAGTATGATTGTATCCGCACTAATATCGAATTTAGTCCCTGTACGTCACATTTCTAACCCAATGGAAATGTGTTTTATAGCCGACGTTCTCGAGAAAAAAAAACGTTTAACCAATAGTAGGACGGCTTGGAAACATCCGTTTGCTTTGTGCCCGTGACGTAATGCAACTTGAAACCTTTGCAGAACGGACGTGGTATCGGGCCTTGGTTTGTTTGTGAGCCGCCGTGCCGGTGTAGTGTGAGGGTTTTTCCTGTGACCGCTTGGAAAACCACGTATTTTTGTGTTATAAGGTAGGGACATGAATACTGTATTACCTAATTAGACTAAAACATGACTGTTTAATACAGCACATTTCATGTCAGCTATAATACGGCTATAACATACTTATAATATCAATATCGTTCTTTGTTGCCTGTCCGGGTTCCATTTCAATTTTGTGCATTGTCATGCATATAAATCTCAATTTGACATGCTTCAACATAAAACATTATATTTATAACCAATGATCAGTGCATCTTATACAGCTATGAATAAATAGGCATGTTTGTCTGTAAGCCATTCTTTTGATATCCTGCTTTTGTTAACTATCTGTAAATTTGGTGTGAACCCTTAAGCCCGGTGTATACTGCCACTGGTCAACAACGGACAGGCCAAGAATGGTCAAGAAAGGTCATAAAAGGGCAACAGTCAGCTGGCTATTTGCCTTTCCTATCCTGTTGCGGTGGGGACTGGGAAATATCGGTGACCTTTCTGGCGCTAATGGGGTGAAAATATGTCAAACAGTCAGAAACGGTCAGTTTTGTACAACTAGTCATAAGAGCCATTTGCTTGCAGAATATCAATGTTATAACAGCATCCTCACTCAAATTAATAGATTGTCTGTGTCTACTAATGTCAAAACTTGGCCCATTCAAGGAAAACTAGTGAGTAACTTAAATGCAACCTACCTTATGGCACAAAGTGTGTTTCTCTTTTCTTCACTTTATGCTTTTAAACTTCCGTATACAGTTTGTATTGTTTGGTTAGGTATTGTGTTGGTATCAGTTAAATTGAAAACAGTACTGCTGTTCAAGACTGATTTTTTTTTGGGTCACATCTGTATGTCATTTTGACCAAAATATGGCATATATGTTTTTTAGCACTGATGGAGACAGTTGTTCATAAAATTCATCATTTCAAATGTGCCAGATATGTAAGTCATTAGAACTACCTTAAATATAGTGACTGAATGATAAGAACCTTTATATAAGGTGAGAGCTGGAATTATTGTTGTATGCCTCAACTTGTACCAATACAATGTGTCAAATATATTAATTATTTAACCAAAAAATTAACTAGCTTGTTCCCATGTGTTACTAGCTGGTCACTCTCCCAAACACAGCACAATGTCAAATGATCTGAAACTAAGAGAAGAGAAGGGAACAAAACACTCAGAATGGCTGAGGTTTTGAAAAACCTAAGTTTCCATATATTATTGATTCATGACTTGATTCCCACTGGAAAAAAAAAATCCATTTCATCTCAGTCTTTGATCTGTAATAACCAGAGCTTGTAACGATCTGGTCCAACATGCCTAAAAAGGCTTCACAATTATGTGTACTTCTAAGGTAAGGCATATAATATATGTGTCTGCAGGAGAGGAACCTAATACATTTATGTCAGATCCGTTGGTTTAAGCACATCCATTTATCTTCAACATATGAAATGTGTGAATTTGCCTTTTCATTCATAATTGTTCTCGTTTTACAGAGTGTATCAAAATGGCAGTTGAAGATGTAGAAATGAAGGATGCGAAATCACCAGAGGAGGCAGCTGAGCCAGAGGCAGAGAAGAAAGATGTGAATATTTTGACATTAGAAGGTGGGCTTTCTCAAATCTGCATCAATGAATGAATACATGAATGAATGAATGAATCAATCAATCAATCAATGATTCGGTACATTGAGTTTTGAGTATGACATTATGTTCACTGCATTTTCTACTACTCATCAAATTTGACGATTGCCTGATATTTGGTACTCCTGAGTCAATCATTGGACATGTTTTATGTCAGTCAGGAAGTATTTTCTCCTCATATGTAAACATATACCATTCACAGTCAGAATGCAAGGATTTCCTTCAGCTCGCCTGTCATGTATACCTCTGACCACCAACACTGACCCAATGCCCCGCGCGTCCAGATATCCGAGAGCAGGCGAAGCAGATTGAGAAGTCTGTGAGCAGCAAGGAGCCACGGTTCGCGCTGCGCGTGCTGCGTGCCCTGCCGGCCACCCGGCGGCGGCTGAACGCGCTCGTCCTCAAGCGACTGCTGCACACATCGTACACACACTCTGCACAGGAGAGAGACACTCTGCTCGCGTTCGTAGAAGAGGTGAGACTGAGGGTGACCGTCGGGGCTGTGTGAACTGTGGTGACTTGAGTCTCAGTTTGGGTGTGGATCTGTATAATTTATATGAGGATATCTGTGGAAAATCGTCCAGCACTTGTTCCGTGTAGATTCGATGTGTGTGTGCGTGTGCGTGTGCGTGTGCGTGTGCGTGTGCGTGTGCGTGTGCGTGTGCGTGTGCGTGTGCGTGTGCGTGTGCGCGCGTGTGCGTGTGCGTGTGCGTGTGCGTGTGCGTGTGCGTGTGCGTGTGCGTGTGCGTGTGCGTGTGCGTGTGCGTGTGCGTGTGCGTGTGTGCGCGCGCGCGCGTGTGTGTTTGTTCATAATCTTCCATCCTTGTTGACTGTTGATCATACAGGGATGCTAGACTGTTTCCAAATATTTAATTTGTGTCCCCCACCCGACCTTTGAGAAATGATCTGTCCAGATGTGGTGCTGCCATTTTAGCTCATGTCTGAATATCTCCGTGTCGCAGAACGTGTCTTTGTTTCAACTCTGAACTGTGTGCCCGCTGGGTAAGACGGCTGTACAGTGTACACAGCCGCCTCACCCAGCGGAGCTGCTGTTGTGAACTGTATGACCGCTGGGTAAGACGGCTGTACAGTGTACACAGCCGCCTCACCCAGCGGAGCTGCTGTTGTGAACTGTATGACCGCTGGGTAAGACGGCTGTACAGTGTACACAGCCGCCTCACCCAGCGGAGCTGCTGTTGTGAACTGTATGACCGCTGGGTAAGACGGCTGTACAGTGTACACAGCCGCCTCACCCAGCGGAGCTGCTGTTGTGAACTGTATGACCGCTGGGTAAGACGGCTGTACAGTGTACACAGCCGCCTCACCCAGCGGAGCTGCTGTTGTGAACTGTATGACCGCTGGGTAAGACGGCTGTACAGTGTACACAGCCGTCTCACCCAGCGGAGCTGCTGTTGTGAACTGTGTGACCGCTGGGTAAGACGGCTGTACAGTGTACACAGCCGCCTCACCCAGCGGAGCTGCTGTTGTGAACTGTATGACCGCTGGGTAAGACGGCTGTACAGTGTACACAGCCGTCTCACCCAGCGGAGCTGCTGTTGTGAACTGTGTGACCGCTGGGTAAGACGGCTGTACAGTGTACACAGCCGCCTCACCCAGCGGAGCTGCTGTTGTGAACTGTATGACCGCTGGGTAAGACGGCTGTACAGTGTACACAGCCGTCTCACCCAGCGGAGCTGCTGTTGTGAACTGTATGACCGCTGGGTAAGACGGCTGTACAGTGTACACAGCCGTCTCACCCAGCGGAGCTGCTGTTGTGAACTGTGTGACCGCTGGGTAAGACGTCTGTACAGTGTACACAGCCGTCTCACCCAGCGGAGCTGCTGTTGTGAACTGTGTGCCCGCTGGGTAAGACGGCTGTACAGTGTACACAGCCATCTCACCCAGTGGAGCTGCTGTTGTGAACTGTATGACCGCTGGGTAAGACGGCTGTACAGTGTACACAGCCGTCTCACCCAGCGGAGCTGCTGTTGTGAACTGTATGACCGCTGGGTAAGACGGCTGTACAGTGTACACAGCCGTCTCACCCAGCGGAGCTGCTGTTGTGAACTGTATGACCGCTGGGTAAGACGGCTGTACAGTGTACACAGCCGTCTCACCCAGCGGAGCTGCTGTTGTGAACTGTGTGCCCGCTGGGTAAGACGGCTGTACAGTGCACACAGCCGTCTCACCCAGCGGAGCTGCTGTTGTGAGTTCTGACCTCTGACCGTATGTTGCTCTGAACAGCAGTGTGACAGGTCTGACCTTGTGTTTTTCCCAGCCATCGGACCCGGAGGAGCCGACGGCGGCGTTCCGAATGCGCAGTACCAAGGCGTCTCAGAGTCCCCTGCTGCCCGAGCAGGACGCCTACTTCCACCTGCTAGTGCTGCTGCGTCTGCTCGACTCCAACCGCAACAAGGAGGCCGTCACCTGCTCGGGTTGGTACTGCAGCGCGCTGCTCATCGCACAATTGGCCCGGGGACAACCGCGGGTCGAAACGATAAAAATAGTGATGATATTGTTGAAATGATGTCACATTCAAACAAGATTTGTCATCACATCAGAAACTGGCATGGTTTGCTGGATGTGTAAAAGAGATCATTAATTTTACTGATACATTTCGTTTTAGTGGGATAGGTATCCTAGATCCAAAGTTGTCCCATTTTCAATGTGAAATAGCTGTCTTTGTTTGCTGGCCATTTGTGCAGAGTGTGCAAGTTACTCGCCGCAGCTTCCAACATTGCACCTCGTCATCGGCGCTGTCGTTGAGCTGACAGGTGTGTTTGTCTGTGACATTACAGAGCAGCTGTCCCTCGTCATCGGCGCTGTCGTTGAGCTGACAGGTGTGTTTGTGTCTGTGACATTACAGAGCAGCTGTCCCTCGTCATCGGCGCTGTCGTTGAGCTGACAGGTGTGTTTGTGTCTGTGACATTACAGAGCAGCTGTCCCTCGTCATCGGCGCTGTCGTTGAGCTGACAGGTGTGTTTGTGTCTGTGACATTACAGAGCAGCTGTCCCTCGTCATCGGCGCTGTCGTTGAGCTGACAGGTGTGTTTGTGTCTGTGACATTACAGAGCAGCTGTCCCTCGTGATCGGCGCTGTCGTTGAGCTGACATGGTTGTTTGTCTGTGACATTACAGAGCAGCTGATGGCTAAGCTAAGTGGTTTGAACCGACGCACACTGGATCTGATTGCTGCTCGCTGCTACTTCTACTACATGCGCAGCTACGAGGCCACCGGACAGATGGACCAGATCAAAGGGTGAGTGGCTCTGCTACTGATCGCACAGGACAGCCGCAGGTGATGCGAGGGGAACCAGCCTGAAAAAAATGCAGCATCAGTGACGTTTACTTGTGCCTGCCGCATCCTTTTTCGTCAAGTTTGGTGGCTGTGGTGGCAGTATTGCACATGTACCATGGTGTTTTGAAGAAGTGATAAAATGCGGGTTTGATTCATGCTTTTTATGTTTAGCAACAGTGCTCATCTAACGAAACTTTGTATGCACGGGCACCACGCAATCATCGCTGCTGTGGCGGTTGTGGCAGTTTTTAAGCCTGAACCACCACCATTCATGACTTAACTTTGGCGATGAGCAGCATGCCCGGCATACAATTGGCACCATTACCGGACACTGACACCCCCCCCCCCCCCTGACAGTGTGCTTCACGCCCGTCTGCGCACGGCCACACTGCGCAACGACTACGAGGGCCAGGCTGTCCTCATCAACTGTCTGCTGCGGGCCTACCTGCATAGCAACCTGTATGAACAGGCCGACAAGCTCGTCTCAAAGTCCGTGTTCCCCGAGTCGGCCTCTAACAACGAGTGGGCGCGCTATCTGTTCTACCTGGGCCGGATCCAGGCGGCCCAGCTCGACTACTCCGAGGCGCACAAACACCTGCTGCAGGCGCTCAGGAAGGCCCCGCAGACATCCGCTGTTGGATTCAAACAGACGGTAAAGCGCTGGGCAGCGGGGAGAGGCTGCGGGGCGCTGGGCAGCGGGGAGAGGCTGCGGGGCGTTGGGCAGCGGGGAGAGGCTGCGGGGCGCTGGGCAGCGGGGAGAGGCTGCGGAGCGCTGGGCAGCGGGGAGAGGCTGCGGGGCGTTGGGCAGCGGGGAGAGGCTGCGGAGCGCTGGGCAGCGGGGAGAGGCTGCGGGGCGCTGGGCAGCGGGGAGAGGCTGCGGGGCGCTGGGCAGCGGGGAGAGGCTGCGGGGCGCTGGGCAGCGGGGAGAGGCTGCGGGGCGCTGGGCAGCGGGGAGAGGCTGCGGGGCGCTGGGCAGCGGGGAGAGGCTGCGGGGCGCTGGGCAGCGGGGAGAGGCTGCGGGGCGTTGGGCAGCGGGGAGAGGCTGCGGGTATCGGGTGGAGCGATGTGACGGCGCGTGTTTCCCAGTCGGCTTGTTTCCGGTTGAATGCCACGAACTTTACGTATCTGTCTGTCCCGAGATGCTGTTCAAATCGGCACCGATGCGTTTCCAACTAACATGATCAGGTGTCGTGTTTCGCACAGTTATAGAGCAGCTGCTGTTATAGAGCAGCTGCTGTTATAGAGCAGCTGCTGTTATAGAGCAGCTGCTGTTATAGAGCAGCTGCTGTTGTAGAGCAGCTGCTGTTATAGAGCAGCTGCTGTTATAGAGCAGCTGCTGTTATAGAGCAGCTGCTGTTATAGAGCAGCTGCTGTTATAGAGCAGCTGCTGTTATAGAGCAGCTGCTGTTATAGAGCAGCTGCTGTTATAGAGCAGCTGCTGTTATAGAGCAGCTGCTGTTATAGAGCAGCTGCTGTTATAGAGCAGCTGCTGTTATAGAGCAGCTGCTGTTATAGAGCAGCTGCTGTTATAGAGCAGCTGCTGTTATAGAGCAGCTGCTGTTATAGAGCAGCTGCTGTTATAGAGCAGCTGCTGTTATAGAGCAGCTGCTGTTATAGAGCAGCTGCTGTTATAGAGCAGCTGCTGTTATAGAGCAGCTGCTGTTATAGAGCAGCTGCTGTTATAGAGCAGCTGCTGTTTAGAGCAGCTGCTGTTTAGAGCAGCTGCTGTTCAGAGCAGCTGCTGTTATAGAGCAGCTGCTGTTATAGAGCAGCTGCTGTTATAGAGCAGCTGCTGTTATAGAGCAGCTGCTGTTATAGAGCAGCTGCTGTTATAGAGCAGCTGCTGTTATAGAGGAGCTGCTGTTATAGAGCAGCTGCTGTTATAGAGCAGCTGCTGTTATAGAGCAGCTGCTGTTATAGAGCAGCTGCTGTTATAGAGCAGCTGCTGTTATAGAGCAGCTGCTGTTATAGAGCAGCTGCTGTTATAGAGCAGCTGCTGTTATAGAGCAGCTGCTGTTATAGAGCAGCTGCTGTTATAGAGCAGCTGCTGTTATAGACTTGCAAGCAGGTGGTGGTGGTGGAGGTGGCAGCACCGTATGTGCCGGTCAGAAGGTCGTGTGACCGATTCCGTGTCCGTGTTCGTCCCGGTCAGAAGCTCGTGTGACCGATTCCGTGTCCGTGTTCGTCCCGGTCAGAAGCTCGTGTGACCGATTCCGTGTCCGTGTTCGTCCCGGTCAGAAGCTCGTGTGACCGATTCCGTGTCCGTGTTCGTCCCGGTCAGAAGCTCGTGTGACCGATTCCGTGTCCGTGTTCGTCCCGGTCAGAAGCTCGTGTGACCGATTCCGTGTCCGTGGCCATCCCCTGCAGTGTCCCAAGTTCCACTATCTGCGCTCCTGCCGCCGCGCCAGGCGGCCGTCGCCGGGTGCCTGCTGTGTCGGCTGGTGCTCTGATCCGTCTCCAGCAGCTGTCTGTTGCCCGGGACATCTGTTATGGTGACGTCGGCTGGTGCTCTGATCCGTCTCTCCATCAGCTGTCTGTTGCCCGGGACATCTGTTATGGTGACGTCGGCTGGTGCTCTGATCCGTCTCTCCATCAGCTGTCTGTTGCCCGGGACATCTGTTATGGTGACGTCGGCTGGTGCTCTGATCCGTCTCTCCAGCGGTCTGTTGCCCGGGACATCTGTTATGGTGACGTCGGCTGGTGCTCTGATCCGTCTCTCCATCAGCTGTCTGTTGCCCGGTACGTCTGTTGTGGTGACGTCGGCTGATAGTTTGCTGCTGCTGCTGCTGCTGCTGCTGCTGCTGCTGCTGCTTTAGTGTGTGTTTAAGACGGTCGTTAACGGTTGCCGACGCCGTTTGACTGTCGGTGACGCCGGGTGACTGTCGGTGACTCGATTGACTGTCGGTGACGCTGGGTGACTGTCGGTGACTCGATTGACTGTCGGTGGCGCCGGGTGACTGTCGGTGACGCCGGGTGACTGTCGGTGGCGCTGGGTGACTGTCGGTAGTGCCGGGTGACTGTCGGTGACTCGGTTGACTGTCGGTGACTCGGTTGACTGTCGGTGACGCCGGGTGACTGTCGGTGGCGCCGGGTGACTGTCGGTAGTGCCGGGTGACTGTCGGTGACTCGGTTGACTGTCGGTGACGCTGTTTGACTGTCGGTGGCGCCGGGTGACTGTCGGTAGTGCCGGGTGACTGTCGGTGACTCGGTTGACTGTCGGTGACGCTGTTTGACTGTCGGTGGCGCCGGGTGACTGTCGGTGGCGCCGGGTGACTGTCGGTAGTGCCGGGTGACTGTCGGTGACTCGGTTGACTGTCGGTGACGCTGTTTGACTGTCGGTGGCGCCGGGTGACTGTCGGTGGCGCCGGGTGACTGTCGGTAGTGCCGGGTGACTGTCGGTGACTCGGTTGACTGTCGGTGACGCTGTTTGACTGTCGGTGGCGCCGGGTGACTGTCGGTAGTGCCGGGTGACTGTCGGTAGTGCCGGGTGACTGTCGGTGACTCGGTTGACTGTCGGTGACTCGGTTGACTGTCGGTGGCGCCGGGTGACTGTCGGTGGCGCCGGGTGACTGTCGGTAGTGCCGGGTGACTGTCGGTGACTCGGTTGACTGTCGGTGACTCGGTTGACTGTCGGTGGCGCCGGGTGACTGTCGGTGACGCCGGGTGACTGTCGGTGACTCGATTGACTGTCGGTGACGCTGGGTGACTGTCGGTGACTCGATTGACTGTCGGTGGCGCCGGGTGACTGTCGGTGACTCGATTGACTGTCGGTGGCGCCGGGTGACTGTCGGTGACGCCGGGTGACTGTCGGTAGTGCCGGGTGACTGTCGGTGGCGCCGGGTGACTGTCGGTGACTCGGTTGACTGTCGGTGACGCTGTTTGACTGTCGGTGGCGCCGGGTGACTGTCGGTAGTGCCGGGTGACTGTCGGTGACTCGGGTGACTGTCGGTGACGCCGGGTGACTGTCGGTGACGCCGGGTGACTGTCGGTGGCGCCGGGTGACTGTCGGTGACGCCGGGTGACTGTCGGTGACGCCGGGTGACTGTCGGTGGCGCCGGGTGACTGTCGGTGACTCGGTTGACTGTCGGTGACTCGGTTGACTGTCGGTGACTCGGTTGACTGTCGGTGACTCGGTTGACTGTCGGTGACTCGGTTGACTGTCGGTGACGCTGTTTGACTGTCGGTGGCGCCGGGTGACTGTCGGTAGTGCCGGGTGACTGTCGGTGACTCGGTTGACTGTCGGTGACTCGGTTGACTGTCGGTGACTCGGTTGACTGTCGGTGACTCGGTTGACTGTCGGTGACTCGGTTGACTGTCGGTGACGCTGTTTGACTGTCGGTGGCGCCGGGTGACTGTCGGTAGTGCCGGGTGACTGTCGGTGACTCGGTTGACTGTCGGTGACTCGGTTGACTGTCGGTGGCGCCGGGTGACTGTCGGTAGTGCCGGGTGACTGTCGGTAGTGCCGGGTGACTGTTGTTGACACCCGGTGACTTATCACCACAGGTTCAGAAGCTGGCGGTGACGGTGGAGCTGCTGATGGGTGACATCCCTCAGCGGCAGACGTTCAGGAAGCCAGAGCTGCGCCGGCCGCTGGCGCCCTACTTCCAGCTGACTTCGAGTGAGTCCAGTGCGCGGTGCTCGTCAGTGGCTACTCACTCTAGTCAATACAGGGGCCACAGTTAATTCGGCTGCTTAGTTGTTCGAGATGCGTATCGGAGACCTGTTTTTTTATCGGTTTACAACTGTTATCGTTTTTTATAGGTTTCTCGGTGGCGTATCGGTTTAACCTGTTTCTACAGTATTTTGTATTCGATGAGTCACCGTTTTTGTTACCGTCCAGCATAGCCGACCACGCCTGATTTCGTCACACCATGTTTGCCACCATCTGACTCCGTTTGACCCCATGTGACCTCTTCTTCGTTTGTTCCCGTCTGATTCCGTATGTCTCCTGTCTGACCCCATGTAACCCCATCTGACCCCATATAACCCCATCTGACCACCTTCTGCCCCCACAGCGGTGCGGAACGGTAACCTAAAGCAGTTCAACGCCACACTGCAGCAGTACGGAGCACGGTTCCAGCAGGACCACACGCTCACGCTCATCTACCGGCTGCGTACCAACGTCATCAAGACGGCGATCCGCTCCCTCAGCGTCAGCTACTCCAGGATCAGCCTCGAGGATGTCGCCAAGAAGCTGCTGCTCGACTCGGCTGAGGATGCCGAGTTCATCGTGGCCAAGGTGGGTGTCAAGGGGAAGGTGGATGTGGAGCTGCTGGTGGCGGTGATGGTCGCTCATTCAGCGTGGAGGCGGCGTGTTGGTGGAGCCGTTGGTGTTGGATGTAATTGCGCTGAGGACGTGTATTTGGATGTAATTGCGCTGCGGAGGACGTGTATTTGGATGTAATTGCGCTGATGACGTGTATTTGGATGTAATTGGGCTGAGGAGGACGGGTATTTGGATGTAATTGCGCTGAAGAGGACGTGTATTTGAATGTAATTGCGCTGAGGAGGACGTGTATTTGGATGTAATTGGGCTGAGGAGGACGGGTATTTGGATGTAATTGCGCTGAAGAGGACGGGTATTTGGATGTAATTGCGCTGAGGAGGACGTGTATTTGGATGTAATTGGGCTGAGGAGGACGGGTATTTGGATGTAATTGCGCTGAAGAGGACGTGTATTTGGACAGGACGGTGGGTGTTCCTCGGGGAAAGCCACGAGGCTGGTGAATGCTTCGTTCGTCCAATGGCTGTTATTCAGGGGGAAATGCGCTTACCTGAGAAAGACGTGTATATCATTCATGCTGGCAGGTCCTTTGCCATTCGGTCTAACTCTGTTCCGATTGTGCCGTCTTCCACACTGACCGTAATCAACTCTGTTCTGACACTAACTCACTAACTCTGTTCTGACACTAACTCAATTTATCTGTTCTGACACTAACTCACTAACTCTGTTCTGACAATAACTCACTAACTCTGTTCTGACACTAACTCAATTTCTCTGTTCTGACACTAACTCACTTTCTCTGTTCTGACCCTGGCTGTCACTGTTCTGACACTAACTTGCATTAACTCTCTTATGTCACTGTTTGTCACTGGCACTGACTGGCACTGACTGGCACTGACTGGCACTGACTGGCACTGACTGGCACTGACTGGCACTGACTGGCACTGACTGGTACTGACTGGCACTGACTGCTCTGTCTCCTCCCTCCCCCCCCCCCCCCTCCCCCAGTCGATCCGTGACTGTGTGATGGCACTGACTGGCACTGACTGCTCTGTCTCCACCCCGCAGTCGATCCGTGACTGTGTGATGGCACTGACTGGCACTGACTGCTCTGTATCCACCCCCCAGTCGATCCGTGACTGTGTAATGGCACTGACTGGCACTGACTGTTCTGTCTCCACCCCCCAGTCGATCCGTGACTGTGTAATGGCACTGACTGGCACTGACTGTTCTGTCTCCACCCCGCAGTCGATCCGTGACTGTGTAATGACACTGACTGGCACTGACTGTTCTGTCTCCACCCCCAGTCGATCCGTGACTGTGTAATGGCACTGACTGGCACTGACTGTTCTGTCTCCACCCCGCAGTCGATCCGTGACTGTGTAATGGCACTGACTGGCACTGACTGGCACTGACTGTTCTGTCTCCACCCCCCAGTCGATCCGTGACTGTGTAATGGCACTGACTGGCACTGACTGTTCTGTCTCCACCCCGCAGTCGATCCGTGACTGTGTAATGGCACTGACTGGCACTGACTGCTCTGTATCCACCCCGCAGTCGATCCGTGACTGTGTAATGGCACTGACTGGCACTGACTGTTCTGTCTCCACCCCGCAGTCGATCCGTGACGGTGTGATCGAGGCCACGATCGACCACGACGCCGGCTTCGTGCGCAGCAAGGAGATGGTCGACATTTACTGCACCAGGGAGCCGCAACTGGCCTTCCACCAGCGCATCAAGTTCTGCCTCAACATGCACAACCAGAGCGTCAAGGACATGAGATTCCCGCCCAAGAGCTACAGCAAGGATCTCGAGTCGGCCGAGGTAGGTTCCGTCGTGGGCGAGCTGTGAGCGGGGTGGTTGACTTTGGGGTCTTTTGGCACGGTTTGGAGTGAGACTGGTAATTTTGGACTGGACTGGAAACTAGTTGTTTCGGAAGTTTGGCAGTGTATCTGGGGCGGGCTCCCATTATGTCGTTATTGGTGGGCACAGGACTGCCATTAATTACACAGTTATGACGTGACGTCCACCACATCCTCACGTCCGGACGCCAGGTTCCCGGCGGTTTGCGTCTGTCCCCGTCGTGTAGATGTCGCCACCACCGCGTCCTCTGGTGTCCGGTGGCCCAGATGTCGCCACCACCGCGTCCTCTGGTGTCCGGTGGTCCAGGTGTCGCCACCACCGCGTCCTCTCGTGTCCGGTGGTTCAGGTGTCGCCGCCACCGCGTCCTCCGGTGTCCTCTCGGTCCAGGTGTCGCCGCCACCGCGTCATTGTGTCCGGTGGTGCAGGTGTCGCCACGGTCTGCGTTTCACTACTGCCTCCTTTCCGCCCGTCGCGCCCCTTCATCCTCCACCCCGGCCTGCATCCTGACCGGCAGGGGCAGTCACCAGGCTATCACGGATAGACTGGGCAACTCCAGCTGATCGGTCCGGGTCCCTCCTTCCTCTCCACTGCCCTCTCCACTGCCCTCTCCACTGCCCTCTCCGCTGCCCTCTCCGCTGCCCTCTCCGCTCCCCTTTCCACTGATCTCTCCGCTGCCCTCTCCGCTGCCCTCTACACTGCCCTCTCCGCTGCCCTCTCTGCTGCCCTCTCCACTGCCCTCTCCACTGCCCTCTCCACTGCCCTCTCCGCTGCCCTCTACACTGCCCTCTGCTGCCCTCTCCACTGCCCTCTCTGCTGCCCTCTCCACTTCCCTCTCCACTGCCCTCTCCGCTGCCCTCTCCGCTGCCCTCTCTGCTGCCCTCTCTGCTGCCCTCTCTGCTGCCCTCTCTGCTGCCCTCTCTGCTGCCCTCTCTGCTGCCCTCTCTGCTGCCCTCTCCACTGCCCTCTCTGCTGCCCTCTCCACTGCCCTCTCTGCTGCCCTCTCCGCTGCCCTCTCCACTGCCCTCTCCGCTGCCCTCTCCGCTGCCCTCTCTGCTGCCCTCTCTGCTGCCCTCTCCACTGCCCTCTCCACTGCCCTCTCCACTGCCCTCTCCACTGCCCTCTCTGCTGCCCTCTCCACTGCCCTCTACACTGCCCTCTACACTGCCCTCTCCGCTGCCCTCTACACTGTCCTCTCCGCTGCCCTCTACACTGCCCTCTCCACTGCCGTCTCCACTGCCCTCTCCACTGCCCTCTCCACTGCCCTCTCCACTGCCCTCTCCGCTGCCCTCTCCACTGTCCTCTCCACTGCCCTCTTCACTGCCCTCTTCACTTCCCTCTCCGCTGCCCTTTCCGCTGCCCTTTCCGCTGCCCTTTCCGCTGCCCTCTCCCCTGCCGTCTCCACTGCCCTCCACTGCCCTCTCCACTGCCCTCTCCGCTGCCCTCTCCGCTGCCCTCTCCGCTGCCCTCTCCGCTGCCCTCTCCGCTGCCCTCTCCGCTGCCCTCTCTACTGCCCTCTCCGCTGCCCTCTCCACTGCCCTCTCTGCTGCCCTCTCCGCTGCCCTCTACACTGTCCTCTCCGCTGCCCTCTGCACTGCCCTCTCCGCTGCCCTCTCCACTGCCCTCTGCACTGCCCTCTCCGCTTCCCTCTGCTGCCCTTTCCGCTGCCCTCTCCCCTGCCCTCTCCCCTGCCCTCTCCCCTGCCCTCTCCCCTGCCGTCTCCCCTGCCGTCTCCACTGCCCTCCACTGCCCTCTCCACTGCCCTCTCCGCTGCCCTCTCCGCTGCCCTCTCTGCTGCCCTCTCCACTGCCCTCTCTACTGCCCTCTCTACTGCCCTCTCCGCTGCCCTCTCCGCTGCCCTCTCCACTGCCCTCTCCACTGCCCTCTCCACTGCCGTCTCTACTGCCGTCTCCACTGCCCTCTCCACCGCCCTCTCCACTGCCCTCTCTACTGCCCTCTCTACTGCCCTCTCCGCTGCCCTCTCCACTGCCGTCTCTACTGCCGTCTCCACTGCCGTCTCCACTGCCGTCTCCACTGCCGTCTCCACTGCCGTCTCCTCAGCCCGGCAGCCCGGCGGTCTGCCACGCCGCGTATTGATCCCAGCATGGCCAGCCGCGTGCGTGCCGCACCGATCCGCAGAAAAACGGACGCACGTCAAAAACGCGGCCGGCGTCTTTTTACCCGCTGTGGAGCGGCGCGGCGACTGGAAATTGAGGCCTGCGGCGGCGACCGCGGGGCGGCGGTGATGCGGTGGCGGTCGATCGGAGGGAGGCGAGCAGTGCCGGCGCTGGAGAGGCTTCGAGAGGAGAGACGAGACAGCACTGTCCGATGGGTCGGGTGAACGCCCAGCTGGGTCTTGGATGGAGGGGAGGGGAGGAGATGGGAGCAGGACTGCGGAGTCGATCGATTTTCAGGTGACTCCGACTCTGACCCTCCGGAGTTGACTCCGACTCCGGCCCTCCGGAGGCGACTCCGCCTCCGACTCTCCGGAGTCGACTCCGACTCCTGCCCTCCGGAGTCGACTCCGACCCCGACTCTCCGGAGTCGACTCCGACTCCGGCCCTCCGGAGTCGACTCCGACCCCGACTCTCCGGAGTCGACTCCGCCTCTGACCCTCCGGAGTCGACTCCGCCTCCGACCTTCCGGAGTCGACTCCGCCTCCGACCCTCCGGAGTCGACCCCGACCCTCCGGAGTCGACTCCGTCTCCGACTCCGAGATCGACTCCGACCTTTAATTAGCTGAAGCTATTGTGAACAGGCAAAATAAATAACCACCCATAGTACAAATCCTCCGGTTTCAAGATTGGAGCACATTTAAGGAAAAATATAGTTGTTCGCTGAAATGGACAGACATTAACTGACCATAACTTTCTATTTTATAATTCTAGAAGTCCAAAAATAACATTTATCATGTCTTGTGGCAATCCTACCATTCACATGGATGTTAAGCAATAATTAAATGGCATAGTTAATGAATGGGACAACGTTTAACTCACTCGAGCACGCTACAGTCACTTAACCCGCCATTGACGGGGGGGGGGGGGGCGCGTTAAACGCCCCCCACTGATTAATTTGTGTAATAGGTAAACAAAAAATAGAGCTATCAACGTGAAACTTCGGGTACCTTCTTCTAAATCACGTTTACGTCATCTGTGAAACAATAAAGCAATTTTGTCAAAAAAATCAAGTTATAGCGAATTTAGCGACGTCACTACACACGAGTTTTACACACAAATCAGCTCAACTTTAACAGACCGTACAAATGCCATGTTTTGAGCCAAGTGCAATCCAAAAACGTCAAAAGATAACAAATGGGAAGGGCTACAACATGGCCATCTCGGATTTTTGAAATTGTTGTTTTTGACCCCCCAAAATAAAACAAAAATACCCACAATATCCAAATTTTCAAACCTATTTGAAAAACGGAATATATGTAAGAGAACCACATATGCGCAACTACCATACCAAATTTTACAATGATGTAACCATTTTCACTGACTTATGTCAGTGAAAATGGTTATATCAGACGTTACAGTATGGGTAACTTGTGACGTCATATTTTGAAATTTCGTTTTCTGGCTTTTAAAGACCAGATACAGACAAATAAATGCCAGCACTGTATTTCTGAGACAAAACTGATCAAAGTGAGGTCAAACGTCAGGTCCCGGTCAGGTCAAAGGTCAAAATCGACGTATTTGAGTGTACATGCCTTTTTCATTTAGATTTATCAATTTCAAATTTTGACCTTCAGTGACCTGAACTTGACCTAGACTTGACACGGACTTGACACTAACTTCACGTAAATGAAGTCATGTGGTAAAATGACTATCAATATTGAATTATACGTGGAAAATAACCCATACAACATGTGTTGCATGATTTTCGTAGATGTTTTGCACATAGTGACCTTTTGTGACCTGACATTGACCTTGACTTTTGCCAACAATCTCACTTTAGCTCATGCGGGATGCTTAGCATACCTTTGGCAGCACGTTGTGTGAAAATTGTCGTAATCGAAGGCTTTGGCTGGAAAGTATAATCCATTAACTCAAATACGTCGATTTTGACCCTTGACCTGACCGTGACCTGACATTTGACCTCACTTTGACATTTTTGAGTATGCTTTAGATTCGTCTCATTGAGAGCTTTCGAATGCCGCCTTGCGCGTCTCGCTGCGACCATTGGTTCGGAAGATAACCAGGGGGCGTTTAACCTCCCAGTCAATGGTGTTCGGCTGAGACCACAGTCAATGCCGGGTTAAAGGGAATGTTTCACCTTGGTATTGGTTTTGAGCTGAGATAGCCATTATCTTTGGCGGTTATTGAAATGTCTAAATTATTAAGGTCATTTTCCCCAAAACTTATCCGTTTTTAAGCAATTGAATTTCGAATTTTCTAAATGGGGTCTATGGTAATACCGCCGCTGATTGGCTGACAGCCACTTCAAGATTGTTGGTCCTGAAAGTCAGACGACCTGTATTTCTCGAACCTTGGCGAGTACGATATAAACAACGGCCAACGAGATAGGTTGCGGTGCAAGTTGAAGTTTTTCACGTTGTTTGAAGTTTCAGTTATTATTTTTTTGTTTGTTGTTGTAATATTGAGCTATCGCAATGCCTTGCACTCGTCATTGTGTTATGTGCGGGAAAAGACACAGCTCCACAATGTTTGTATTTAAGTCGCCAGAATTGTCGGAAACGATTGTCATATCATAATAGCCTAAAGGTTTTCTCTACAGCTCTTTATAGCTCAATAATAACGTCATCCCAAATAAAATAAAAAACTAATTTGTATAAAGTTAAGTGACTTTTGGAGAGATAATACATCCCCATCGTTTTCAGCAGCACTTCCTTCATATTTTCGACTACAGCCAGCGTATACTTGACAACTTTCAGAAAGGTGAAACATTCCCTTTTAAACATTTTTTTTACTAATTGATTTATCGTGATCGTTTATTAAATTCCACACCAGGATTGAAAATGATTGAATGTCAAGGGAATCGAAACAAACAAAGTGGAAGGGGCATAATTGTTGGGGTCATTGCCACCGGTGGTTCACTAAAATGCACCTGAAAAATGTTTTGCCTACCAATAACTGACAGCCAGAGTCGGAAAATTTTACCGACTCCGACTCCGGGCGAAATCACCGACTCCGACCAACTCCGACTCCAACTCCAACTCCAACTCCAACTCCAACTCCAACTCCAACTCCAACTCCAACTCCAACTCCAACTCCAACTCCAACTCCAACTCCAACTCCAACTCCAACTCCAACTCCAACTCCAACTCCAACTCCAACTCCAACTCAGACTCAGACTCAGACTCAGACTCAGACTCAGACTCAGACTCAGACTGCAGCCCTGGATAGGAGGGAGGACACTTTTTGCATTGTGCTGCTGTACGATGGTTATAAGTGATTTTGAATGGCTTTCCGTGGCGTTGCGTGTGCATGTTGGTGTATGGAATATCGCTGCTAAAAAGCAACCACACGGCTGGTAACTATGTAATTCTGACACCATAAAACCCCAATCATGTTCATAAAATGACCACGCGTTCGAGGTCTTGCGGATTTGGTGACGATTATGGCCGCTGTAACGGCCGTAATTTCCAGCAATCAAAAGGCTGGTTTCTTGTCCCGATTCAGGCTGTAGCAGTTAAGCTGGACTGTTGGACTCGGGTTGTAATGAGGTGTTGGTGCACTTTAATGTGAAGTCGAGAGCTGTCTGGTTCACAGCACACAACGGAACACGGCTGTTTACCCGAAACGACAACTCTGTACACTGGGGAAGGGAACCCGAAACTCAGGCATTTGCCGTGTCTGGATTTCGGTACATGCTTTTTGCAACTTCGATTGCCACACTTTCTGTGGTAAACATGTATGGAGATTGAGTTCGCGTGTGTTGTTTGTGTGCACCACATTGTGTTGACACGCCTGGGTTTCTGTGCGCCACGAACTGATATCGCGTACCCCCCCCCCCCCCCCCCATTCCACTGCCAAACTGTGAGCTATCATAGCGATCAGGGTCTACTTTCAACTTTCCCAAATATACGTGCTCTATAAGAACGGAACTGCTGGTAGTTAGAAGTTGCGTCTAGCAGGGATGCTTTATGCCCCATTATGCGAGTAGGTCCATACTCGTGCCACTGAGTTTTTTCTCCTTTCCAGGCAAGGTAACACTTTTGAAGTTTGTCGCTGTAGTGTTCCATCAGCTCCCTTTTTAGCAGCATCCGCCGACAGCCTCTCACTTCATTTTGCCACATTCTTCACGTGTCTTGATTGACGGGGCGGCGTGTCCAGCTGGCTTCTGTGCCCGTGTGACAGACATTACATCCCATCCCTTCCGTGCTGCTGTCGCGGTCCGGCCTTGATGTGCCCAGCCTCATTCACGGCAGCACTGTAGGCTGCGACGCGCTCTGTTGCCACGTACTTGTACTTGTTGGGTTAGGGCGCATAGCCTCTGTTGGGTGAGGGCGCATAGCCTCGTCGGGCCCAAGCGTCCGTGTGTTGTTGTTCGCCACGTCTGCCGCACGTCGGCGCCACGTCTGCCGCACGTTGGCGCCACGTCTGCCGCGCACGCGTTACAAACGCATTATCACAGCGATAAGGAGGCTGTTTTGCTCCAGTTATGTGGCGCGAAACTGAATAACGTCTTGTATGGAAGAGTTGCAAGCGGCCAGAGCTCATTATTGCTGCGGGAATGGTGTGTTGTAGGGAAGAGTTGCAAGCGTCCAGAGATCATTATTGCTGCGGGAATGGTGTGTCGGGGTGTGTTATCACTGGCTTAGCTGTTGTGAAACTGTCATGGTGTAAAACTTGTGTGCAGAAAGTAACACTAACGTATCCCGGAGTGGGGTGCCGGCCGTCCGGTCGCCTTATTCTACGTTTATCACATGGATGAGGTAAAACAAAATAGGGTCATGGTGTTTCCTACACTACAGATACATTTGTCTCTCAGGTATATACGTTTCGTTTTTGTAATTTAACTTGCAAGATACTATCTTGCATAGTCTGTGAATGTCTGATAAAGGAGAATGATACGCCGATAACAATAATGAAGTACCGGACACCGGTCTGTAACGTAAACAGGATATGTTGACCTCAGGCATTATGCTAGAATTGTATAACCAGAAATGTAATTGGTTCGTAAGTAATTGCATTAATTGTATGGACGATTTAGCGTGTCGGCCAGCCGGCCGTTTCAGGGCCTAAACCCTGAGTGGCACCATTTGGACGGTATGTGAATGTTGGGATATTGACTTGGTCCTGAACTAAGTACATCTCTCAAATCCCCCATTGCGTTGCTCTACAATGCAAATGTGATTGTTTTTAGCTCTTATAGAAACATAAATCTGAGAGGGGATCCATCCACTCCACTTCCTCCCAATTGGCTGATGCCTGCTGGGTGTGTTTTAAACCGCCATTGACTGGGGAGGGGGGGGGGGGGGCGTTTAACCCGCCATTGACTGGGGGGGCGTTTAACGCCCCCCCCCCCCCCCCGGATGTATTTTCGCAATAGCTGAAAAACTCATAGCGCTATCAACGTAAAACTTCGGGTACCTTCTTATAAATCATTGTTACGTCTTGTGTGCAAAAATAAAGAAATTTAGTCGTTTTTTTCGAGCTAATTTAGTGACGTCACTACACACGAGTTTTACACCAAAATCAGCTAAACTTTGCCAGGCCGTACAAATGCCACATTTGAAGCAAAATGCAATCGAAAAACGCCAAAATATAGCAAATTGCAAGGGCTACGAACTGGCTATCTCGGATTTGGTAAAATTTTAGTTTTTGACCTCCAAAAACTAAAATAAACGTGTTTTTTTTGGGGGGGTAATTATCACAAAATCAAAGTTTTCTCAAATATAAACAAACGGAAGATTTTCAGAGAACCATACCTAGGCAACTACTATACCAAATTTCAAACAGATATCTCCATTTTTGACTGACCTATGACATCTAAAGTATGGGTAACTCATGACGTCATATTTTGAAATTGCGTTTGTTTTGCTTTTATTGATCAGATACAGACAAATTAATGCCAGCACTGTATTCTTGAGAGAAAACTGGTCCATAAACATGCCTTCTTTATTTATATTTATCAATTTCAAATTTTGTATTGTATTGTATTGCGCGTCGTTGTGGGATCCAACATAGTTGGCTATTAACACCACAGAGTCATACAGTACACATACACAACATACCTATATCGATTCCACAGTTGAGATAAAAATGCGTTGTACACGATAATGTAAAATACGCGCGGCATCTACACACAGCCAGTAAAAGATATGCGCAGTTGCAAACAAAAGTAGTGATCAGGGTCGCAGAGCAAGTGTAGCGTTGAGGCGTCTCTTGAATGCCCCGGAGCCGCCTGTCCGCCTCACCTCGCTGGGGAGACCGTTCCAGGTCTGAATAGGACGGACCGGCACCGTTTTCCGCGTCGCCTCCAGCCTGCACCGGCGCGTGTTCAGGACCGAGTCAGAGGACGCACGGGTAGTGCGCTCCGATACGTCGGCACGGTACTCAATGAGGGACTTAAGGTTACCTGGTGCGTCTGCCTGATTAATCAGCCTATGAATAAGAACGCAGTCCCTTTGTTGGATGGTCTCATCAAACGACAACCAGTTGAGCTGCTGGCGTGCATCAGTAATACGATCATATTTACGTTTTTTGGTCACTACGCGCGTTGCAAAATTGATAACTTTTTCAATGCGTTGGCGTAAGAGACATGTGGGTGGAACCCAAGCTGGCAAACAGTAAGTGATATGGGGAAGAACCAAAGTCTGAACTAGTGTTTTTATGGTTGATATTGGAACGGTGTTGGTGAGTTTTCGAATAGTTAACAGAGTTACGTAGCAGCGCCGCACGACTTTGGCTGTTTGTTTTTCCATGCTGAGCGTCTGATCGATTGCCACTCCGAGAATGTTCATGTGGTCAATCGGTGTCAGACGGACGCCATCAAAAGTCACACCAAATTATGAAGCCTTTTTGACAGCAGTGGTCGTACCGAACACGGACATTTCGGTTTTTGCAGGATTTGCTTTTAACCCGTTTTGCTTGAACCACGTGGATATGGCGGCCAAATCACTCTCCACGTGTTTGCCGAGCTGTTCCAAACCAGTCATCGTCGGGGGTGCGCTATGGAGGAGAACTGAATCGTCTGCGTAAGACACGATTTTACATTGTTCAGTGAGATGGCATGGGAGGTCATTGGTGAAAATATTGAAGACGATAGGACCGAGGGTGCTGCCCTGTACCACTCCAAAGCTGACAGATTCCAGGCGATCGCTTCCCTTCACAGACTGCTTCCTACCACTAAAATAATCCCGGAACCAGTGCGTCGATATGCCGTACCATTCGAGCTTCATAAGAAGGGCGCCGCGATCGATGCAGTCGAACGCCTTGGAGAGGTCACACGATGTGGCGCACGTCACGTGACCCACGTCTCTGTTGCCCGAGATGGCGCTGACCACGTCCACCGAGGCTCCCTCCGTCGAGTGTCCAGATCGGTACGCATACTGCGTGGGCGACATTACATGGTTGACATTCAGATAATCTATCAGCTGTACACTAACGACTTTTTCGGCTAGCTTACCTATCACACTCAACACGCTAATGGGTCTATAGTTACACGGTTGGGTTTTATCGCCGGATTTATGAATGGGTGCCACAATTGCCTGTTTCCACTCGGGAGGGACAACGCCACTGACAATCGACATGTTTACCATGAACAGAATGTGAGGCGCAAGGACCGCAAAGCAGCGTCTCACGATCTGCAGCGACACACCGTCGCAGCCCACCGCCGATGAGTTCGACATCCGCCGCAGAGCTGCACCGAGTTCAGGGATTGTTGCAGGCCGCACTCGGAACCCGGTACTGATCACGATCGGTGGCCTGGGCGGCACACCAACGACCGGCTGGTCGGCCAGCTCCTCCGCTATACGGTGGCCGACACCCGCGAAATAGGCGTTGAACTGGTCTGCTGTTTCCATGGTGAGACCAGCATCCGGGTCCTTGGTCTTGTTGGAGCTGATGGCATACGCTCTCAGGTCCTTCCACATGTCCTTCGGCGATGTTCGGGTCTTAAAAAACTCAGCCCGTGCCTTCGCTAGAGCGGCCTTGAACTGATTTCGTAGTGTGGTGTACTGACGTCGGGAGAAGTCTGTTCTCAGAACGTCCCATTCTCTGCGGGCCGAGTCTCTTCGTAGCTGCAGGTCTTGAAGTTCCTCATTGAGTGTGAGCCAGGGGCACCCTCGGCGCTTGAAACGGATCCGCTTCACAGGGCAGTGGGTGTCGACCGCCACACTCAGGGTATTGAGGAACGCTGAGTAGGCAGTTGCCACGTCGTAGGCGCCATACACGCTGGGCCAGTCCGATGTCAGTAGATCCAGACACAGGTGATCGAAGTCTGTGCGTTTCATGGAGCGTGTGTTCACCTCTCGTGACTGGCGCTTGGCTCTTGGGAAAGGCGCGTCGGCAACAATGAGGTCGTGATCGCTGGCCTTCATTTTGACCTTCAGTGACCTGAACTTGACCTGAACTTGACAATAACTTCACGTAAATTAGTTCAGTTGGTAAAATGACTATCACTATCGAATTATACTTGGCAAATAACCCATAAAACATGTGTTGCATGACTTTCGTAGGTATTTTGCGCATAGTGAATTTGTGTGACCTGACCTTGACCTTGACCTTTGCCAACAATTTCACTTTAGCCCATGCGGGATGTGTATAATACCTTTGGCAGCACTTTTGGTGATCATGGTCGTAATCGATGGCTTTTGCTGGAAAGTATGGCCCATAAACTAAAATACGTCGATTTTGACCTTTGACCTGACCGTGACCCGACATTTAACCTCACTTTGAAATTTTAGCACGCTTTAGATTCATCTCATTGAGAGCTTTCGAATGCCGCCTTGTGCGTCTTGCTGTGATCATTGGTTCGGAAGATAACCAGGGGGCGTTTAACGCCCCCCCCCCCCCCCATCAATGGCGTTCGGCTGAGACCCCAGTCAATGCCGGGTTAACCCGCGGGGTGCCGCGCTGGGGTCTCCATCCGAACGCCCGGGGGGGGGGGGATTTTAGCCCCTCCCCCTCGTATCTTCCGAACCAATAACCGCAGTGGGACGCGCAAGGCGGCGATCGAAAGCTCTCAGTGAGAAGAATATAACGCATACCCGAAATTCTTCAAATAAGGTCACATGTCGGGTCACAGTCAGGTCAAGTGTCAAAATTTAAGCATTTGGGTTTTTGGGCTATACTTTCCATCAAAGCCTTGTATTGCAACTATTATTTCACAAAGTGCTACCAAATGTATAATACATCTCCCGCATAAGTAAAAGTGAAATTGTAAGCAAAGGTCAAGGTCAGGTCACAAAAGGTCACAGGTCTACGAAAGTCATGCGACACATGTTGTATGGGTTATTTTACACGTATAATTCGATAAAAGCAGACATTTTCACAGCCTAACCCCATATAATGACCCTCAGGTCAAGGTCAGGTCTTAGAAATGCAGTGGTGGCATTTATTTGTCTGTATCTGGTCAGTAAAAGCAAAAAACGCAATAAAACAAAATGACGTCATGAGTTACTTGTACTTAGAGAGCCATAAGTCAGTAAAAAATAATTATATTGCTTTGAAATTTGGTTTGAGCATCGTTCATACTCGGTTCTCTAATATATCTTCCGTTTTTTTGTTTTTTAAATCAAAAAAACTTTTGTGGAAATTCTTCCCCAAAAAAATCAGTTTTTTTTTGCATTTTTGCGGTAAAAAAACCCACAATTTTGGAAATCCGAGATAGCCATTTTAAAGATAATGTTATTTACTTTCGTTTGACGCTTTTATTTTCGATTTGCATCGACACGCTATTTTCTACGATTTTTCAAACATTTAACTTTTTTCACCAAAAATGACATGACATGACGTCACTAAAGCGTCATTATCTCCCAAAATGTTCACGAATTTCAATAAATTTTGCCAGAAGACGTAGAATTGATGCACCATAAGGTACCGTAAGTTTCACTTCGATATCTGTCATAGTTTTCAAGTTATTGAGAAAATCCGAGAGAGGGGTAAAATTTACCCCCCCCCCCCCCCCAGCGCCGCGCGGGTTAACGCCCCCCCCCCCCTGATGAGTTTGCGTAATAGCTCAAAAACCAATAGTCCTATCAACGTGAAACTTCGGGTACCTTCTACATCGATTTGACGTCTTCTGTGAAAAAATAAAGCAATTTCGTTTGACACTTTTGAGTATGCTTTACATTCATCTCATTGAGAGCTTTCGATTGCCGCCTTGCGCGTCTCGCTGCGATCATTGGTTCGGAAGATAACCGGGGGGGGGGGGGTTAACGCCCCCCCTCCCCCAGTCAATGGGGTTCTGCTGAGACCCCAGTGAATGCCGGGTTAATTATCGGTCATTACCTGTGTGAATTAACCACAGCTGGCTCGGCTGTCCGTCCGTATTGACCGTTCTCCAGGTCCCCGTGCGGCGCTGCCGTCCTGCAGTCAGCTCCGAGAGCTCATAAAACCCACCGGCTGGCTGCCGCGCTTCACTCCAGCCACAGATAACGAGCGCCGCTCTTCGAGACTCGGCCAGGTTAAATTCCAGAGTTGTTGCCAGATTGACCTAGTTTTTTGTCCCTCTGTTCGCGTGTATGGCTGCTCGGGGAATAAATCACCTTTGGATGACGGTAAAACAGACGTCAGACACGGCCGACCACCGTCCCTGGATGCGTGCAAAAACGTCACACCTTAGGTCGGCTGCGATTGAGGGAATGCCTGGAATCCCGGCACGGCTGGGGCTCCAGGATGTTTGGTCATATCGTCGATCTATTGACAAGTGAGACGGATCTAGTGATAGGAATTGTTCATTTACAATTTCACCGAAGAGGGTGTATTTGGAAGACAGCGTCATGGGCATTAACTCTGAAATTTATTGTGCAGGTAAGCACATAATGCGGCCACGCTTTAGTACGGTGCACTAACCGGAATGTTTCGTTTATCGGGATTTTACTTGCATCCAACTCATTTAGTTTCTTTAGATTTATCCAGTTTATGTTTTGCAATTATTTTGCACATAATGCAATTATGCATCACGTAATGCATCATAACGTACCATGCCGGGAGCTGCTTATAATTATCGAACTCGAATTTCAGCCTCTTGTGTTCAACCTCTGCGCAAATGTAAGTAGCTATTGACGCGATGTGAATCATCTTTCTAGATATTGATTGTGTTCAATGCATGTATCCAATGCAGTGCATAACACTTTCCCGGCTGTTCAGCTCCCAAAGAGCTCCTTCTGGTCGTGCTGCTACCTTCCAGCAGCAGCAGGACTGCTGACATAGAACAGAACAGGGCGGGCTGTTCAGCTGACAAAGAGCTCCTGGTCGTGCTGCTACCTTCCAGCAGCAGCAGCAGCAGGACTGCTGACAGAACAGAACAGGGCGGGCTGTTCAGCTGCCAAAGAGCTCCTGGTCGTGCTGCTACCTTCCAGCAGCAGCAGGACTGCTGACATAGAACAGAACAGGGCGGGCTGTTCAGCTCCCAAAGAGCTCCTGGTCGTGCTGCTACCTTCCAGCAGCAGCAGCAGGACTGCTGACAGAACAGAACAGGGCGGGCTGTTCAGCTCCCAAAGAGCTCCTGGTCGTGCTGCTACCTTCCAGCAGCAGCACAGCTGGCATAGAACAGAACAGGGCGATTGTCAGCTGGCGTATTACCTTCCAGCAGCAGAACTGCTGGCATAGAACAGAACAGTGCGATTTTCAGCTGGCGTATTGCCTTCCAGCAGCAGGACTGCTGGCATAGAACAGAACAGAACAGGGCGATTGTCAGCTGGCGTATTACCTTCCAGCAGCAGGACTGCTGGCATAGAACAGAACAGGGCGATTGTCAGCTGGCGTATTACCTTCCAGCAGCAGGACTGCTGGCATAGAACAGAACAGGGCGATTTTCAGCTGGCGTATTACCTTCCAGCAGCAGGACTGCTGACACAGAACAGAATAGAGCAGGGCGATTGTCAGCTGGCGTATTACCTTCCAGCAGCAGGACTGCTGGCATAGAACAGAACAGAACAGGGCGATTGTCAGCTGGCGTATTACCTTCCAGCAGCAGGACTGCTGACACAGAACAGAATAGAGCAGGGCGATTGTCAGCTGGCGTATTACCTTCCAGCAGCAGGACTGCTGACACAGAACAGAATAGAGCAGGGCGATTGTCAGCTGGCGTATGCCCCTTGGCGTTGCACCTGTTGTTGGCACAGCTGCTGAGATGATGAGCACCTTGGTGTCCGAATAAGTGGCGAAAGGCAATGCCGGGATGGTGATTTGTCCGGGTCATCAGACATACTGCATCGTGTTTGTCCGTTGTCTGTGTCAGAGTTGGTAGAACCACAGTGTCCTACCAGCAACCGGAGACTCCTGTTGAGGTCCTGCTGAGCAGCACCAGGTCAGATGTGACCTGTCCCTTCAGTAGTGACGGGAGGTGGCCGGGACTGCTGCCGACAGGGCGGCAGGGTGTTAATCTTTCTGGCAATTTGGTGTCGATACTCGGTTGTGTCGTTTCTCCGGGCTGCCCGCCTCGACCTGCCGACCTCGCGGCCGGCGTGGTCGGTCGGCCTCGCGCAGCAGCCGCGCCGCCGCTCGCGGCACGCACGGCTGTTTTCGTGTCGCGCGCGCGCCGCCCGCACAAGGCCGTTTTTTGCCGCGTGGCGCCGTTTTTAGTGGCGGCCGGTCTGTCCGTGACGCTACGGCCGGTGTGTTGCTGCGCTGTGCCGGCTGCCGCGGCGGCGGCGGCGGCGCGACGAGCTGCAACTTCCGGCCGGTCCCAGCCGGCGGCGGCGGCGGCGGCGGCGGCGGCGGCGGCGGCGGCGGCGGGGGCGGCGGGGGGGGGGGGGGGGGGGGTCGGTCGGGGTCGGCGGCGGGAGTCCGGGAGGGCTAACTGTGCAGAGGGACGGAACCGGGGTGCCGTACCTCTCGGCCCGATTACCGGTGGGGCCGAGACGTGTAGTAGAAGCAGGAAGGGCACGTGTTGAGTGATGTTTGTAGGGAGTTTGAACGGCATGATTCGTGTACGGACTGCTGCGAGCCGTCAGTGCAGGTGTACACTGGTGATTAGGTTTGGGACGGGGTGAAGGGTGGTGCCGGCCGCCCTCGTGATTGGTTTGTTTTGAAGCGGCTGTTTGCCACAACCCTGCAGATAAGTGGAAGGAGGGTCGGGCGGGTCGCAGGGCTGCAGTGCACACACTGCAAGGCGGCGTTGTACCCGGAGACAAAACGGGAAAATACGACATCGAACTGTTCAATTTCTCTGCATATTGTCGAGTTTTGTTCTTCAATATTGCCCAACTGTGTGAGAAGGCAGACCTCACTGGGTACAAAGTACCCAGGAAATTGACACCGGCTTAAGGTCGTAAGGAAAAGTAAAGGATAAGAAACTGACTTGGTCAAAATATGAAATCTGTAAAAGTTTCGAATTGTTCCGAGTGAAAGGAAACTCGGGTAATTCATTCGCATTTTCCTTTACCTTACTTGCGTTTCGGCTTGTTTGATTTCTTTTGTGGTTTCCGTAGCCCCGGGTTCCCAACCTGGAGTCCACGACCCCGCGGGGTCACGAAAGGATTTTTAGCGACTGAGGCGTGCGGAACCAGTGGCGACGGGGAATTGTATCATGAACAATGTGACTCAATGTTGTTTGAGGGACCGCAGCTGTATCCAAGCTTGCCTGTAGGAGTCGCAGATGAAGTTTGGGAACTACTGGTGAAGTGAAACCAATAGTAATTTCGGTTGTAAGTCGCATCAGACTGTGTATATACTCTTGTGCCGCCGCTAAAGCGGCAGCTCAGTGAAAGAAGGGCCTGTTTCTGCCGATCCCGGCCCCGGAGATTCTGTCGCTGTGAAGTGACCGGCCACGGGCCAGTGTGGTGGCGCCGTGACGCCGTGACGCCGTGACATGGCGCGGCCTCGGCTGCGTTGGGCTGCCGCGTCGAGCCGGCCAGCTGGAGTATGTCTGCTGAACTGGTTGCCATGTAGCCGTGCTGCGTTGGGCTGCCGCGTCGAGCCGGCCAGCTGGAGTATGTCTGCGGAACTGGTTGCCATGTAGGTAGCCGTGCTGCGTTGGGCTGCCGCGTCGAGCCGGCCAGCTGGAGTATGTCTGCTGAACTGGTTGCCATGTAGCCGTGCTGCGTTGGGCTGCCGCGTCGAGCCGGCCAGCTGGAGTATGTCTGCTGAACTGGTTGCCATGTAGCCGTGCTGCGTTGGGCTGCCGCGTCGAGCCGGCCAGCTGGAGTATGTCTGCCGAACTGGTTGCCATGTAGCCGTGCTGCGTTGGGCTGCCGCGTCGAGCCGGCCAGCTGGAGTATGTCTGCCGAACTGGTTGCCATGTAGCCGTATGGCTTTGACGCTGTGAAGAAGAAAAAAATAGAACATCATCGGCGCCTGCTGGTTTCGTGGACCGAGTCGAACTCGCGGGCTCGACCGCTTTGTTGTTGGAACTACTCATCTGACTCGGCCTGTTCCATCAACACGCGGCACGCTTCCTGACGACACCGTTCAATAGACTTCAATTGATCTCAACAGTCAATAGCTGGCCAGCACTAAGCTTCTCGTCACGATGCCCCCAATCAGCTTGGCTGGCTTTGGCAGCCTGTAATGAAGTGTTCTCAGGTGGGCGGCAACGCTCAATGTGCTGTCTCTCTGCGATACGCAGTGCTTCCATCCTGCGATTAGTGCTGGCGATTTCGACAGAAATATAGGTCATGTGCCAGTAATGTAGGTCCTGTGCCAGTTATATAGAGGTTGTGTCGATTCACGATTGTGGAATTTGTGAGCTTCTTTCGACGCCGCCACACTGCGTGAGGTGGGTCTCCACTCTGCGTCGCCTCACGCAGTGGGTCCACACTGCGTGAGGTGGGTCCACTCTGCGTCGCCTCACGCAGTGGGTCCACACTGCGTGAGGTGGGTCTCCACTCTGCGTCGCCTCACGCAGTGGGTCCACACTGCGTGAGGTAGATTGCGTGGGCGATTGACTCTGCGTAGTGCAAATATAATGGATGGCTGTAATGAGCATTGTGCAGAGAATAAGAAGGTAGACAATATAGCCTGTGCTCATGTTATGGTTAATTAAAAATAATGAAGAAAAGATGAAATACAACACTAACCTATATGTCGCCTTTCGGCTTCTTCGGGGCTTCAAGGCTGCGTAGTGCAATTACAATTAAGTCTAATGTGCGGCGCTACCTTCGTCCGAAGAACGGCTGGATGGAAACCGAAGACTTTGTCTCACCTTTTGCTGAGCGGGCTGGTGATGCCACGTACTGCCCTGCATGTGTGGCTCCTGTGCTGCTCCTGACCGCCTCTCCCTCCTCAGGAGCGCCGCGAGCGGGAGCAGCAGGATCTGGAACTGGTCAACGAGATGGCCGAGGAGGATGAGGAGGACGGCTTCCTCTGATGAGTTCCTCGTAGGACACTGCGCTCGCCGCCCTCGCCGGTCGATCCCGTCCCTTAGCCACCGGTACTGTCGCCACCGCCGCCGTCGCCGCTCGCAGGCGATCTGAGACCGACACACAGACACACAGACACACACATATATACACAGACACAGACACAGACAGACACAGACACAGACACAGACACAGACACAGACACAGACACAGACACAGACACAGACACAGACACAGACACAGACACAGACACAGACACAGACACAGACACAGACACAGACACAGACACAGACACAGACACAGACAGACACAGACACAGACAGACACAGACACAGACACAGACACAGACACAGACACAGACACAGACACAGACACAGACACAGACACAGACACAGACACAGACACACACACACACACACACAGACACAGACACAGACACACACACACACACACACACACACACACACACACACACACACACACACACACACACACACACACACACACACACACACACACACACACACACACACACCCGCACACGCACTCACACGCACTCACTCACACTCACACTCACACTCACACTCACACTCACACTCACACTCACACTCACACTCACATACAGACATACAGACATACAGACAGACGGACAAACATCTCGCTGCCAACACATCGCCGGCTCTCTTCTCATCTCGCCGCGGCGGTACCGCTGCGGAGGTATGGACTAGGCCTGATGAGATGACCCACGAATACAACGTGCACGAGGCTCGCTCGTGTGTGTTTCGGGAGGCGGGTGTAACGGGGTATCGGTTTTCTGGTTCAGTTGTGCTCTTTAAACTGCGGTACGCGTAATTTGTCTACCAGTCGCTGCTCGTGGAGAGAAATACAAGGTGAACGAAAGTCGTTTGTGTTGGAGTGGAATGCTTTACTAATGGGCAGCACGTGAACGAAGCATCGTTGTTAGATGTTTGGCTTATGGTGACATTTCATAGGTGGCGGAGTCTGTTTCTTGTCGGACAAATCGGGTGGATATGTGATGCAGTTGAAAATCCGATTGTCAGTCCGGCTGGGTTTTGGTTTGATTGAAAGATGGCAGTGCGACCTGGCAAGGGCGCATCTAACCGTGTTTGTGTGTGTGTGTGTGTGGGGGGGGGGGGGGGGGCAAATCCAGCGTCGTATTTCCACGAAAAGTTGTTGAGCGGGGGGGGGGGGGGGGGTGGGGAGCGAGCCGTCAGCCAAAAGAGTTGTTGACCGGGGGTAGCAGGCCGGTACAAAGGTAGCAGGCCGTCGGCGATTTGTTGTTGAGCGGGGGGGGGGGGGGGGGGGGGGGTAGAGCGGGCCGTCCGCCACTGTACATACGTCCGGCCGTGGTTTTTTGGGGGGTTCACGGTTTCAGGACCTTTGGGGGGCCATGGCCCCTTGCCCTCCCCCTCTGGATCCGCCCCTGCGACCTGGGCGCCCCAGCGCAGCGGCGAGCTGACGTACTATTATACAACTCGCGTCGCCGGCGAGGCCGGCCGGTGAATGCTGGTAGCTCGTGGTCTTGTTTGGCCTAAGATTTGTTTGGCGAATGTCTCAATATGTATTTGCGATAACAATAAAATAATTTTAAAACAGCATTTTTAATGAGATATTTCATCGATAGAAAATGAGATAGCTAAGAGGGAAGAGGCTGCTTTTACCGCCGAACCATGCGTTGGAGCGTATACAACCTGTTCGATGCTCGTCTTCATACGATAACATATAATGGTACATTACATTGGATATTTAATTTCCAAGAGCATCCACTTCTCACTATTCGTTTCGTTTTTTATCGTAAAACTTAAAAGATTGTCAGTACCAGTGGCGGTGAAGTTCAGTTCAGTTTATTGGTAGATCATTCCACACGGTGGGTTAATGTTTGATCCATGACATGATACAGTGGTCAACGATGGAGTAAGACACGTCACATAAAATACACGTAGTAAAAGCCAGAAACATATCCATTCCAATCACTTCAAAACACATTGATCTAAAAGGCGTAAAAACTCGAATTTTGTCCGGGAACCAGTGGTGGCAGTTGGCAGGCGGTTCCAGGATGAGGCCGCTCGAAAAGAAACTACCCGGCGCGACATCGACAGGCGTTAAGCTGGCGGCTCCAACATGCCCGCCAACGTCGCCCGGGTTGTGCGCTGCGATACAGCGGCTCTCCTTGTGAAAAGCGTGCGGATTGTCTCCGGAGCACGCGGATCGCTCAGTGCCCTGTATACAGCAATGCTGTATCGGTGGGTGATAAGGTCACCCACGCTGCGCCAGCCCAGGGCCTTTACGGTCGGTGAGATATGGTCACAAGCACGCGCTCCGGAGACAATCCTGGCCCAGAAATTAATCACCCTCTGCACCTTGTGCAGATGACACTGAGCAGCTCCACCCCAGACTGAGAGGCAATAAAGGATATGTGGGAAGACGTGACATTGGATAAGGAGTTGACGGACATCGGGTGTGAGATGGGTGGTGAATTTTATACAAACAGAAGAGGATGGAATTGCACTTTTTGACTACGTTGGAGATGTGCATTTCCCAGGATAGGTTTGAGTCGACCGTCACCCCCAGCATCTTCACGGACGGGGATGGTGTTAGTACATGGCCAGATATGTTAAGTTGGAAGGATGCGGTTTTCTTAAGGTTCTGGGCTGTGCCGACAAGGAGCAAACTAGTCTTGGTCTGGTTCATTTTCAGGGATTTTGAAGTGAAGTAGGATTGAACTGTGAGAATGGTCTCCTCCTGCCGGGTTTTAAGTGAAGTAATATCATCAGGATGCGCAGAGTCTAAGGGCTGGGTATCATCGGCATAAGAAATAAGGCGACCGTGGGGGAGATAGGAAGGTAGGTCGTTCGTGAAGACACTGAAGAGGATAGGGCCAACTAACGAGCCCTGCGGGACTCCGTGAGACAGTGGGAGGGACAAGGAACCACCTCTCACCACCTGCCGCCGGCCACCAATATAGCTCCCGAACCACACTGGATCGATCCCGTACCAGTTCAGCTTCGTTAGGAGGACGCCATGATCAACGCTGTCGAAGGCGCGACGTAGGTCGATGGATGTGACGGCAACGACATGCCCACCGTCAATGCGGCGCGTCATCCACTCGACAGCATCGATCAGGGCGTCCTCCGTCGAAAGACATTGTCGGTATGCATATTGTGAAGGCGATAGAAGATGAGATGAGACAAGATAAGAAATCAGCTGAGTACAAACGACCTTTCCGCACACCTTAGACAAGACTGGCAGAATCGAAATCGGTCTAAAATTAGCTGCATTATCACGGAAGCCAGATTTGTGCAGTGGCACGACAGATGCAAGTTTCCAGGCCGACGGGAAGACACACGAGCTGATTGAGACATTGATTAGATGTAGCAGGTGAGGACCGAGCACAGGAAACACTGACGGACAGCATGGAGAGGCACACCGCCATGTCCCACTGCCCTTGAGGAGGACAGTTGACGCAGTGCTGATGACAGCTCTGGTAGAGTTGCCGGCCCCAGACGCATGCTTGTTGTGGTGACGAAAGGGGGTCTCGGCGGGAGGGGAGGAGGGTCACCGACTGCTAGTCCAGCGGTGATGCGAGGACCGACGATCGCAAAATGCCGGTTGAATTCGTCTGCCTGTGCCGGTGACAGGTGCTCGGTGACACCTCCCCACCCTTGGCGGGCGCAGAGTAAAGTCACGCATGTTGCGCCAGAAACCGCGGCGGTCCGATATCATGCGGTCACATAGATAAGCACGCTTACATTTGGCCAAGCACACCTTCACTCGGTTCCGGAGTCGCCGATATCCGCTCCTGTCAGAGTCCGTGTCGGAACGCCGCCACGCCCGGTACGCCTCGTCTCTCTCATGTAACAGGTCCTGGAGCTCTGGGCTGTCCTCGAGCCAGGGACAGTGCGGGCGGCGAGGAGTAACCTTCTTCAGCGGGCAATGCACGTCCATCACATCCCACCACACGCGCAAAAACTCACTCACTTTCTCATCTATGCCCGCCGCACCGTAAACTCACTCACTTTCTCATCTATGCCCGCCGCACCGTAGGTATTTTGGGATGGGGGGGGGGGGCAAACCGTCCGCGGATCCAGTCATCCCTATTCCCAACCCCATGCTTGCAACGGTTGCAAGTCTGATAATATATTAATTTTTAGGTACCTATTATTATAGCGACAGTTCTCAGGGGTTATTGATCTTTCCTTTTGCATTGTCAGCAGGTACAAGATGAAATTACTGACAATAATTTTTCCATTTCAAGCTTTCAGTTAATTTATTTTTACAAGTCATCTGAAATTGATAAACATAATATAGGCACTATCTTTCGGGCTTAAAAAGGACAGCAACACAATTTCGAAGCTGTAAAAACTGTTTCTAGTCCTCGCCATCGGTGGCCCGATTAGAAAAGCATCGGAAAAGCACGGTTCACGTGCGCTCTGTCCTCGCCTGCCAGCCGGAGTCAGAGTGGCAAAATTTAATTTAATCTGACTCCGACTCCGGCTGAAATTACCAACTCCGATCCGACTCCGACTCTGCAGTCCTGCTGTGACAGACCAATGGCTCTCTCAGACCCCTGAGGACTATCGGGAATGATCGAAAGCCCTCTCAGATTGGCACATGGCCCCCTCAGACTGGAATAGTGCCCTCTCAGGCCTGGATAGAGCCCTTTCAGCTGGCAAGGGCCCTCTCAGGCCTGGATAGAGCCCTCTCAGGCCTGGCAAGGGCCCTCTCAGGCCTGTGATAGAGCCCTCTCAGGCCTGGATAGAGCCCTTTCAGGCCTGGCAAGGGCCCTCTCAGGCCTGGATAGAGCCCTCTCAGGCCTGGCAAGGGCCCTCTCAGGCCTGGATAGAGCCCTCTCAGGCCTGGATAGAGCCCTCTCAGGCCTGGATAGAGCCCTCTCAGGCCTGGATAGAGCCCTCTCAGGCCTGGATAGAGCCCTCTCAGGCCTGGATAGAGCCCTCTCAGGCCTGGATAGAGCCCTTTCAGGCCTGCAAGGGCCCTCTTCATACCGGGTGATACCGGACACCTCAGGCAGAGGTGGAGAAGTGTACAAATGCAGGGGGGTGCTTTTCACGGCGGCTCTCAAATCCAAGTTGTAGCGAGAGGACGAGGAGAGAGGTTGGCGGCCGTTATGGCCGCTTTACCTCGGCATTGACTGGGGTCTCAGCAGAACGCCATTGACTGGGAGGGAGGGGGGGGGGGCGTTTAAACGCCCCCTGTTATCTTCCGAACCAATGATCGCAGCGAGACGTACAAGGCGGCAATCGAAAGCTCTCAATGAGACGAATCTAACGCCATGCTCAAAAATGTCAAAATGAGGTCAAAGTGTCAGGTCAAGGTCAGGTCAAAAGTCAAAATCGGCGTATTTCAGTTTTATGGGTCATACTTTCCATCCAAAGCCTTCGATTACGACAGTTTCACCCAAAGTGCTGCCAAAGTTATGATAAATATCTTGCATGAGCTAAAGTAAGATTGTTGGCCAAGGTCAAAGTCAAGGTCAGGTCACAAAAGGCCCACTATGCTCAAAATATCTACGAAAGTCATGCAACACATGTTATAAGAGCTATTTTCCACGTATAATTCGATAGTGATAGTTATGTTATCACGCTGACTTTATTACGTGGAGTAAATGTCAATTTCAGGCACCGGGAGGTCAACATTTTAAATTTATCAATCTAAACCAAAAGGCATGTTTCTAGACACAGGTTGTCCTATAAATAAGTGGTGGCATTTATTTGTCTGTATCTAGTCAATAAAGCCCAAAAACGCAATTAAATATATGACTGTCATGAGCTACCCATACTTTAGATGTCATAAGTCAGTCAAAAATGGAGATATCAGTTTGAAATTTTGTATTGTAGTTGCCTTGGTATGGTTCTCTGAGATGTCTTCCGGTTTTTGGAATATTTTAGAACATTTTGGTTTTGTGATAATTTTCCCTTTTTGAGTTTTTTTTGGCAAAACTAAATGTTCAAAATCCGAGATAACCAGTTGGTAGCCGTTGCAATTTGCTATCTTTTGGCGTTTTTTATTGCAATTTTGCTTCAAATTTGGCATTTGTACTGGCCTGGAAAAGTTTAGCTGATTTTGTGTAAAACTCGTGTGTAGTGACGTCACTAAATTCGCTATAACTCGAGATAAAAAATCGACGAAATTTCCTCATTTTTGCACACAAGACGTAACAATGATTTATTAAGAAGGTGTCCGAAGTTTCACGTTGATAGCGTTATTAGTTGTTCAGCTATTGCGAAAATTCATCAGGGTGGGGCGTTAACCCTCGCCTGACAGGCCCCCTGAGGTTTGTCTTGATAACTTTTGACACCTGAAGTGCATCTAGCTGAAAATTTTGGTAGCTGAGTTTACAACAATTATACGTAGGCTGTTAAATTGTAATTGAAATTGGTTTAAGTAGTTTGGGAGATAATAATGTTTTGATGACGTCATGTTGGTAAAAAAATGATAAATATTGAAAAATCGTAGAAAACAGAGTTTATAAGAAAATTGGAAACGAAATTCACCAAAGATACAAAATGGCATTTTCTTTAAAATGGCAATCTCAGATTTTCAAAATTTTGGGTTTTTGACCCCTAAAATAAAAATAATTCAAAAACCTACAAAATCAACATTTTCAAAGGATACTAGAAAAAAACGGAATATATATATATATATTATATATATATATATATATATATATATATATATATATATATATATAAATATATATATATATATATATATATAATATATATATATATATATATATATATACTATATATGAGAGAACTGAGTATGGACAATATCCATACCAAATTTCAAAGCAATATATCATTTTTGACTGAGTTGATGGCTTCCTAAGTGTAAGAAACTGATGACGGTCATTTTTAATAACTTTTTCGACATTTTTAGACAAGATACGAACAAATAATACCTTTTTTATTTCTGAGCCAAAACTGGTCTAGAAACCATGCCTTTTGATTTACATTTATCAATTTCTAATTTTGAGGTTTTCTGAAGAGCAAATCGCTGTTCTGGACGTGTTAAATCCGAGGTCATTCACTTGACCTGGAAGGTCACCCGTTGACCTGAAACCTAAAAATCGGGCATACTGCTTGATTCCTCTCATGACAGGCAACTTTCTGGTTATTACCGCATTGCTCTACGTTGCTTGGTTTGGAAGTTAACAGTAGTTGCCAAGGCAACTGCTAAAAGTAGTTGCTTGGTTTGGAAGCCTGTCAGGCCCCCCCCCCCGTAGGGCGAAGGTGAAAAAAGCTCCCGTAGGGCGAGGGGTTAAACGCCCCCCCCCCCCCCCCCCCAGTCAATGGCGGTTTAAGCGCGACGGACCGTAAAATAAAAGGAAGCAAGCGGCACGAAAATGGATGTAAACATCATTGACAAGATGCATCGAAAACCCCAATATGGAGTTTGCATGTCATGGTCTCTGGAAGCTATTTTTTGCACTATGGCTGCCCCCCCCCCCCCCACCAAAAAAACGTTTCGATCACATCAAGAATCGTAACGTATTTTAACTTGTTAACGATGGAAGAGAACGACAAAGTCACGGTGCGAACATATACACCTTCAAGTCACATAATATCGCACCGAAATGACGAAGTCGTCAATGCTGACCTGACCATGTTAACTTTTTCCCCCTTTTTCATTTATTTATTAAATGTATCTCGGTATCTCGAACAGCCACATAAAAACAACACAACGCAGAAGAAGCCACGGTCCGGTCGGCAGCGGTCCGGGCAGCTGCTCGGCGCGGCCTCGGATATCACAGCGGCGACGGACGGACATGCCGCAGCGAGAGGTGTGGCGCCAGGAGCTGTGCGCGGAGGTGCGGAAGGCCTGCCCCTGTCCGCCGCCCGGGGCGCGAATTGCCCTATCAGCAAAACAGCGATTCTTAAGCGCGGCTACGGCGCCGGGTCGGGCAATTCGCGCCCGGGCCGGCCGACCGGCCCCACAAACATGCTGAGGGACGGTAAGACTGACCGAGCGAACTGACCGGCCCTACCTGACCGTGCAAAACCGCCTATTTACACACGGGCAGACACAAACATACACACACTTTTACACCACTCAGTCTTACTTCGCCGAAGTAAGACTGAGCAGCCGCTTAGTTGAACGGACTTTTTAGTTATTTGAGGGGGTGCTTTTGACAGTGAGGGGGTGCACTTTTGAGCTCAGGGGGTGCTTGAGCACCCCAAAACCCTAATTATCCGCCCCTGCTCTCAGTGTTGGCTGATTATTATCTCAAAGGGAGAGGCGGATGGTTCTCTCTTATCGACTAAGGTTTCTCTAAAGCCGAAAAAGCGACATCTTAGGCCGATTGAGAGACCTCTCGAAACGCCCTCAGGCTGTCCAGTGCCCCCTCAAGCCGACTGAGGCCCCTCCGTCGAATGAAGGGCTCCCTCAATCTGACAAAGGGCCATCAGGCCGACCATGTTCCCCTTTCAGGCCCTTCAGGCCGACTGAGGGCCCTTCAGGCGACAGAGGATCCCCTCAGGCCGACAGAGGGCCCCCTCAGGCCGACAGAGGCCCCTCAGGCCGTCCAGTGGCCCCCTCAAGCCAAATTATCATTATTCAACGCTGACAGATTGAAACAAAAGCGCCAGATATGTCTCGCTCTCAGTAGTTGAGGGAAAACACCAATCATGAACTCCGAAATAAGTATAAGTATTTGTTTTATTTCCCCAAAAAAATGATTTTAGAAATATGAAAAAGTTGTTCTTTCATTTTTAAATTGAGACTCGATCCATTTAATACCATACATGCTGCATAGATAATGCATAAACAAATCACAAATGTCTTTATTTCCTTTTAACACAGAACGCCTTCATAAAATAGACAATCAGGATAAGCTATCCTCATCTCTTCGAAATCTAATGTGAATATCAATAGCGGACTAATCTCAAACCCATAAAAATCCAGACTCGAACCTCGTAACCAGCTCTCACTCTTAATACCAGCTTCTCCTTGTTTTAATCGGCACCTTTGCGTGGGCCTGCCTGGCGCCATCATATCCCAGCGAACTGGTGCTCGGAGCTGCGCAGCCTGCCCAGCAGCCTATTGATTGAGAGGCAACTGCAGCCGTGCTTCTGTCACGTCATTATACGTTCTTGCCGCACCTGCTCTGAAGCTCTGAAGCTGTTCGCAGGATCTGAAGTAAGATGAACGTTGCAGTGACAGTTTTTGCAATTACCTATGGCTCCAATTGGAGCCAAATTAGCTCTGCAGGACGGAAAAAACTGGCAAACTAATCTCAAACCAGGATGCTCTTGGAAATAGGTCACTGTACACTGCACAGTGCGTTCGCTCCTGCGGCTTTTGACCCGGATCCGTCAAGCTCAATATCGGAAAGTTATTAAATATCACTGTAGTACAGCGAACCACTGGGAGATGCAGGCGGTTTGGTGTATGTGTGTGTGTGTGGTGTGTGTGTGTGTGTGTGTGTGTGTGTGTGTGTGTGTGTGTGTGTGTGTGCGTGTGTTCGTCGTCGTGCGTGCGTGCGTGCGTGCGTGCGTGCGTGCGTGCTGGCGTGCGTGCGTGCGTGCGTGCGTGCGTGCGTGCGTGCGTGCGTGCGTGCGTGCGTGCGTGCGTGCGTGCGTGCGTGCGGTGCGTGCGTGCGTGCGTGCGTGCGTGCGTGCGTGCGTGCGTGCGTGCGTGCGTGCGTGCGTGCGTGCAGTGCGTGCGTGCGTGCGTGCGTGCGTGCGTGCGTGCTGTGCGTGCGTGCGTGCGTGCGTGCGTGCGTGCGTGCGTCTGGTGCGTGCGTGCGTGCGTGCGTGCGTGCTGTGCGTGTGTGTGGTGTGTGTGTGTGATGTGGTGTGTGTGTGTGTGTGTGTGTGTGTGTGTGTGTGTGTGTGTGTGTGTGTGTGGTGTGCGTGCGTGCGTGCGAGTGCGTGCGTGCGTGCGTGCGTGCGTGCGTGAGTGCGTGGTGGTGTGTGTGGTGTGGGGGGGGGGGGGTGTACGTGCATTTACGTGCTTGCTTGCTTGTGGAATGAATATCGCGCCTGAATTCCCATTAGTTGGATTTAGCGATAGTTTCATGATGCATCTTTGCGTTGACCGCTTCAGTGTGTAAACGTTGAGGCTGTGGACGGCTTCGTTGGTGGAAGCTCAGGCCGGCGCGGCGGCTCCCGACTGACTGACCCTGCTTCAGACCCTTCAGACACGTCATCGGCCGGAGGATGGACAGTGGCCAGATTAGGACCCTGCCCCCCCCCCCTGCAGATCGGCCGAGGGGGGGGGCGGCTGGTCGACAGACCAGTTTTTGCCCCGCGCGTCGCCGCACTGGACCCCACCACTGTGGGGGAGTTTTTACGTGTCTGCAGCTGATAATTTATCTGGCAAAAAGCGGAATGCCGTGCTGTTGTGCGGAGGTTTTTGGACGTGGGGTTTCGTGACATTGTCTGACCTCGCCGGTCCGGTCATTCGCGTGTTTTTACTGACCGGTGGCCACCGCGGGCACCAGCTCCACCCGACACCAGCACCGACACAGCACCGACACCAGCACCGACACCACCCGGCACTGACACCAGCACCACCCGGCACTGACACCAACCTCAACACGGCATGACCCACCTCACACCGCACTGACACCATCTCAACACCGGCACTGACACCAGCCTCAACACCGGCACGACACCAACTCAACACCGGCACTGACACCAGCCTCAACACCGGCACTGACACTCAACCTTAACACCGGCACTGACACAGACTCAACACCGGTACTGACACCAACCTCAACACCGGCACTGACACCAACCTCAACACCGGCACTCACACCAACCTTAACACCGGCACTGACACCAACCTCAACACCGGCACTGACACCAACCTCAACACCGCACTGACACCAACCTCAACACCGGCACTGACACCAACCTTAACACGGCACTGACACCACCTCAACACGGCACTGACACCAACCTCACACCGGCACTGACACCAACCTCAACAACCGGCACTGACACCAACCTCAACACCGGCACTGGACACCAACCTCAACACCGGCACTGACACAACCTCAACACCGGCACTGCACCAAACCTCAACACCGGCACTGACACCAGCCTCAACACCGGCACTGACACCAGCCTCAACACCGGCACTGACACCAACCTTAACACCGGCACGACACCAGCCTCAACACCGGCCTTGGATAGTTGGTGTGGGGTTTGTTGGTGGATTTGTGTGGTGTGGTTTGCTGACACCAACCTCAACACTGGCACTGACACAGAGGAAACCATTCAGAGAAAAGCGCACGTTTGTGCAGCGTTTCGTTGTTCGAACTATTATCTTAGATGAGGCGATTTAATGACAAGATGCTTGCATTGAGTTCTGTCATATATGCCATATAATCGCTAATCGATTGTACTTCATTTTGACTGTCGCTCTCTTAATCAAGAACAAACGGCAATCCAAAGACTGTATAGCTAGGCGAAATCGGCCGCATGATCAGATACACACTGCGTCTGTCTGTCTGTCTGTCTGTCTGTCTGTCGGTCTGTCTGTCTGCTCTGTCTGTCTTGTCTGTCCTGTCTGTCTCTGTCCTGTCCTAGTCTGTCTGTCTGTCTGTCTGTCTGTCTGTCTGTCTGTCTGTCTGTCTGTCTGTCGTCTGGTCCTGTCTGTCTGTCCTTGTCTGTCTGTCTGTCCTGTCTGTCTGTCTGTCTGTCTGTCTGTCCTGTCTGTCTGTCTGTCTGTCTGTCTTGTCTGTCTGTCTGTCTGGTCTGTCTGTCTGTCTGTCTGTCTGTCTGTCTGTGTCCTGTCTGTCTGTCTGTCTGTCTGTCTGTCTGGTCTGCTCTTGTCTGTCTGTCTGTCCTGTCTGTCTGTCTGTCCTGTCTGTCTGTATGTCTGTCTGTCTGTCTGTCTGTCTCGTCTGTCTGTCTGTCTGTCTGTCTGTCCTGTCTGTCTGTCTGTCTGTGTCTGTCTGTCTGTCTGTCCTGTCTGTCTGTTCTGTCTGTCTGTCCTGTCTGTCTGTCTGTCCTGTCTGTCTGTCTGTCTGTCTGTCTGTCTGTCTGTCTGTCTGTCTTCTGTCTGTCTGTCTGTCTGTCTGTCTGTGTCTGTCTGTCTGTCTGTCTGTCTGTCTGTCTGTCTGTAGTCTGTCTGTCTGTCTGTCTGTGTCTGTCTGAGTCTGTCTGTCTGTCTGTCTGTCTGTCATGTCTGTCTGTCTGTCTGTCTGACTGTCTGTCTTCTGTCTGTCTGTCTGTCTGTCTGTCTGTCTGTATGTCTGTCTGTCTGTCTGTCATGTCATGTCTGTCTGTCTGTCTGTCTGTCTGTCTGTCTGTCTGTCTGTCTGTCTGTCTTGTCCTGTCTGTCTGTCTGTCTGTCTGTCTGTCTGTCTGTCTGTCTGTCCTGTCTGTCTGTCTGTCTGTCTGTCTGTCTGTCTGTCTGTCTGTCTGTCTGGTCTGTCTGTCTGTCTGTCTTGTCTGTCTGTCCTGTCTGTCTGTGTCTGTCTGTCTGTCTGTCTGTCTGTCTGTCTGTCTGTCTGTCTGTCTGTCTGTCTGTTGTCTGTCTGTCTGTCTGTCCTGTCTGTCTGTCTGTCTGTCTGGTGTCTGTCTGTCTGTCTGTCTGTCTGTCCTGTCTGTCTGTCTGTCTGTCTGTCTGTCTGTCTGTCTGTCTGTCTGTCTGTCCTTGTCTGTCTGTCCTGTCTGTCTGTCTGTCCTGTCTGTCTGTCTTGTCTGTCTGTCTGTCTGTCTGTCTGTCTGTCTGTCCTGTCCGGTCTCTGCTCCTGTCGTCTGTCTGTCTGTCTGTCTGTCTGTCTGTCTGTCTCCTGTCTGTCTGTCTGTCTGTCTGTCCTGTCTGTCTGTCTGTCTGTCCTGTCTCTCGTCTGTGTTTTTGTGTCCGGCAGTAAGGGCGGTCCTCGTACCGTTCACAAAACAGAGTTGGGCACCGCAGCGGTCCGGGTACTGAGAACTGTACAAGGGCGGAACTGACGGCCTGCAGGGCAAGAGTTCCAGGAACAGGGCTGGCTCAGTCTATCCGGTCTGTCGGTCCAGGTGAGCTGAGGTACTATATGCAATTATTCCCGATTGGTGTAACTCTATACCGGACGTAAAGAGTTATAACCTAATATGTTGACAAGAAATGCTAAGTCTCCATTTTATGTTAAGATGAGCTGATTTTCTTGTATCCAATATATAAAACTAACCACACCCATTAACTAGATCTCATATGATCTGTTTATGAGCGACCGCGAATCGCTCGCTTGTCCTTTCCGTGGTGTATGGGAAAAATCTGATATGAGCGGCCCCGACCCGGCCCGGCTCGACCCGGCCCGACCCGGCCCGTGGCGAAGCTTTTGGAAGCTCATATCTCTGCAACATATGTCCGGATTGACAAGCGGACTTATTTGCTTAACAGCCCCATATAACCTACCCTGTTTGAGACCAGTCCGACCCATGTGGGTGGACTACGGGCCTGTTCCAGTAGCGCCTTAACCTCCTCTAACCTTCCTCCAAGTTGCTCCAACTTGCAACTGCATGTGCATAGTATAGGACAGTTGCAAGTTGGAGCAACTTGGAGGAGGTTCGAGGTGCCACGGGAAGAGGCCCTACCCACTGCGCGTGGCGCGTGCCGCGTGTGGGGTGTTTAAAAGTATTTATCGCAATAACTCCGCATCGGCTGGGGAGATTATGTGCAAATTTCGTGTGTGTTAGGACCCCTCAGCCCCCACTTTTACACAACTCAGGGGTGGGTGTGACTGCACGATGCGCACGTCCTCATCCCCTATTCTATATCTCAGGAACGGCTGAGCCGATTGTGTTCAAATTTGGTGCGTGGGTTAGGGGACCATCTCATCGCCAGTTGTCCACAAGTCAGGGGTGGGGTGCCTCCTGCACGTGCGCACGTGCACACCCCTATTAGTATCTCAGGAACGGCTGAGCCGATTGGGTTCGAAATTTAGTGTGTGTGGTTAGGGACCTCTCAGCTGCCGCCTTTCCACAAGTCTAGGGGTGGGGTGGCTTTGCACGTGCTCAGCTGCAAACCCCTATTATATATCATCTGGAACTGCTGAGGGCCGATTGTGTTCAAATTTGTGTGTGGTTAGGGACCTCTTAGCCCCCACTATCCCACAAGTCAAAGGTGGGCGCCTCTTCACGTGCGCACGAAACTACTTGCCCGGATCAGTTGAAATTCTTCAAACATTTCCTTTCGCGCTCGCTCCGTTCATTGCCAACTACGGCGCCTACAGGTGAATATTATCTGATCATAGCTTCGATCGTTGTTAATCGTATGCAGGGGCGGAACTTTATATATCTTGGGAGGACCCCCCGCCCCCATGTGTTGAGCTGAGCGCCCCCCCCACCCAACAACACACACAATTGTACTCCGAGGGCCCCCCCCCCCAATGTTTTTAATTTCAAGGACTACTCGTACAGATTGTTCTGTTTTGAATTTTGCGTATTTTCATTACATCAAATATGTGATTCACATCATAGGAGTATTCCATCTTATTAATATACGAGCATATGTGATTCCATCTGAGACTGTTTTTTCGATTATTATATAATGGATAAGTTGGTAGCAAGGCTTGTCTTCATGCATAACAAGTCTGTAGATACACAGGTTCAATACGTCAGATTAGGCATTGCGGAGGGTGAACATTAACTTTTTAGCCATCGCCATCTTTTTCTTTTATAGCCATCGACTACCAATTAGCCATCGGGGTGCTCTCATTTAAATGGTGTGTGCTATATGAAATTTGTTGTAAATTTATTTTTTCTGGAATAGGGTTGATGGTTAATGCAGCCTTTTTGACTCCCTGGTATATGCAATATCCTAAATATCCAACGTCCGTGCTTAAAATAATACGTTTGAATCGGAGGAACATCGAGGGGATTGAGCCCATCAAAGGGCATTGGGGGCCATGTGACCAGGGCCTAGGGGACCATGGCCCCTCCAGGAGGTTAACCGAGGTCGCTGAGGGGAGTACTTGGTTGGACCTAAGGAGCCCTTGGACAGCTGAGCGGGCCTCGTGGCCTGGAGCGGAGCTCGGTCGGCTGAAGGGGCACTCTGTCGACTTGAGGGAGCCTTCGTCCGCCCTGAGGGGATCCCAGTCGCCTGAGAGCCATTATTCCGGATCTGAGGATTGCCTTGCCGGCCTGAGGGGGCCTCTGTCAGCCTGGAGGGGGCCTCGGTGGGACGTTAGGGGCCCTCGATCGGCTTGAGGGATCCTCGTCCGGACTACGGCAGCCTGATGAGCTTTTATTGGCCCGAGTGCTCTTTGTCGGCCTGAGGGCCCTTTGTCGGCCTGAGGGGCCTCGGTCGGTTGGAGGGGGGTCGGCCTGAGGGGGACCTTCGGTCAGGGCCTGGAGGGGCCTCGGTGAACGTAGGGGCCCTCGATCGGCTTGAGGAAACCTCGTCCGGCTTGGGCAGCCTGAGGAGCTTTTATTGGGCCCGAGGGGCACTTTGTCGGCCTGAGGGCACCTTTGTCGGCCTGAGGGGCCTCGGTCGGTTTGAGGAGGTCGGCCTGAGTGGGGCCCTCGGCCGCCCTGGAGGGGTAACTCGGTCGGTCTGAGAGGGACACCCCCTCGGTCGACTTGAGGGGTCCCCTCGGTTCGGCTTGAGTGAACCTCGGTCGGCTTTTCAGGGGCCCTAGTCGGCATGAGGAGTCCTTGTTCGGCCCCAGG
>JAXIVJ010000872.1:12500-72500 GCA_036785665.1 Chirona hameri
TGTGTGTGTGTGTGTGTGTGTGTGTGTGTGTGTGTGTGTGTGTGTGTGTGTGTGTGTGTGTGTGTGTGTGTGTGTGTGTGTGTGTGTGTGTGTGTGTGTGTGTGTGGTGTGTGTGTGTGTGTGTGTGTGTGTGTGTGTGTGTGTGTGTGTGTGTGTGTGTGTGTGTGTGTGTGTGTGTGTGTGTGTGTGTGTGTGTGTGTGTGTGTGTGTGTGTGTGTGTGTGTGTGTGTGTGTGTGTGTGTGTGTGTGTGTGTGTGTGTGTGTGTGTGTGTGTGTGTGTGTGTGTGTGTGTGTGTGTGTGTGTGTGTGTGTGTGTGTGTGTGTGTGTGTGTGTGTGTGTGTGTGTGTGTGTGTGTGTGTGTGTGTGTGTGTGTGTGTGTGTGTGTGTGTGTGTGTGTGTGTGTGTGTGTGTGTGTGTGTGTGTGTGTGTGTGTGTGTGTGTGTGTGTGTGTGTGTGTGTGTGTGTGTGTGTGTGTGTGTGTGTGTGTGTGTGTGTGTGTGTGTGTGTGTGTGTGTGTGTGTGTGTGTGTGTGTGTGTGTGTGTGTGTGTGTGTGTGTGTGTGTGTGTGTGTGTGTGTGTGTGTGTGTGTGTGTGTGTGTGTGTGTGTGTGTGTGTGTGTGTGTGTGTGTGTGTGTGTGTGTGTGTGTGTGTGTGTGTGTGTGTGTGTGTGTGTGTGTGTGTGTGTGTGTGTGTGTGTGTGTGTGTGTGTGTGTGTGTGTGTGTGTGTGTGTGTGTGTGTGTGTGTGTGTGTGTGTGTGTGTGTGTGTGTGTGTGTGTGTGTGTGTGTGTGTGTGTGTGTGTGTGTGTGTGTGTGTGTGTGTGTGTGTGTGTGTGTGTGTGTGTGTGTGTGTGTGTGTGTGTGTGTGTGTGTGTGTGTGTGTGTGTGTGTGTGTGTGTGTGTGTGTGTGTGTGTGTGTGTGTGTGTGTGTGTGTGTGTGTGTGTGTGTGTGTGTGTGTGTGTGTGTGTGTGTGTGTGTGTGTGTGTGTGTGTGTGTGTGTGTGTGTGTGTGTGTGTGTGTGTGTGTGTGTGTGTGTGTGTGTGTGTGTGTGTGTGTGTGTGTGTGTGTGTGTGTGTGTGTGTGTGTGTGTGTGTGTGTGTGTGTGTGTGTGTGTGTGTGTGTGTGTGTGTGTGTGTGTGTGTGTGTGTGTGTGTGTGTGTGTGTGTGTGTGTGGTGTGTGTGTGTGTGTGTGTGTGTGTGTGTGTGTGTGTGTGTGTGTGTGTGTGTGTGTGTGTGTGTGTGTGTGTGTGTGTGTGTGTGTGTGTGTGTGTGTGTGTGTGTGTGTGTGTGTGTGTGTGTGTGTGTGTGTGTGTGTGTGTGTGTGTGTGTGTGTGTGTGTGTGTGTGTGTGTGTGTGTGTGTGTGTGTGTGTGTGTGTGTGTGTGTGTGTGTGTGTGTGTGTGTGTGTGTGTGTGTGTGTGTGTGTGTGTGTGTGTGTGTGTGTGTGTGTGTGTGTGTGTGTGTGTGTGTGTGTGTGTGTGTGTGTGTGTGTGTGTGTGTGTGTGTGTGTGTGTGTGTGTGTGTGTGTGTGTGTGTGTGTGTGTGTGTGTGTGTGTGTGTGTGTGTGTGTGTGTGTGTGTGTGTGTGTGTGTGTGTGTGTGTGTGTGTGTGTGTGTGTGTGTGTGTGTGTGTGTGTGTGTGTGTGTGTGTGTGTGTGTGTGTGTGTGTGTGTGTGTGTGTGTGTGTGTGTGTGTGTGTGTGTGTGTGTGTGTGTGTGTGTGTGTGTGTGTGTGTGTGTGTGTGTGTGTGTGTGTGTGTGTGTGTGTGTGTGTGTGTGTGTGTGTGTGTGTGTGTGTGTGTGTGTGTGTGTGTGTGTGTGTGTGTGTGTGTGTGTGTGTGTGTGTGTGTGTGTGTGTGTGTGTGTGTGTGTGTGTGTGTGTGTGTGTGTGTGTGTGTGTGTGTGTGTGTGTGTGTGTGTGTGTGTGTGTGTGTGTGTGTGTGTGTGTGTGTGTGTGTGTGTGTGTTGTGGTGTGTGTGTGTGTGTGTGTGTGTGTGTGTGTGTGTGTGTGTGTGTGTGTGTGTGTGTGTGTGTGTGTGTGTGTGTGTGTGTGTGTGTGTGTGTGTGTGTGTGTGTGTGTGTGTGTGTGTGTGTGTGTGTGTGTGTGTGTGTGTGTGTGTGTGTGTGTGTGTGTGTGTGTGTGTGTGTGTGTGTGTGTGTGTGTGTGTGTGTGTGTGTGTGTGTGTGTGTGTGTGTGTGTGTGTGTGTGTGTGTGTGTGTGTGTGTGTGTGTGTGTGTGTGTGTGTGTGTGTGTGTGTGTGTGTGTGTGTGTGTGTGTGTGTGTGTGTGTGTGTGTGTGTGTGTGTGTGTGTGTGTGTGTGTGTGTGTGTGTGTGTGTGTGTGTGTGTGTGTGTGTGTGTGTGTGTGTGTGTGTGTGTGTGTGTGTGTGTGTGTGTGTGTGTGTGTGTGTGTGTGTGTGTGTGTGTGTGTGTGTGTGTGTGTGTGTGTGTGTGTGTGTGTGTGTGTGTGTGTGTGTGTGTGTGTGTGTGTGTGTGTGTGTGTGTGTGTGTGTGTGTGTGTGTGTGTGTGTGTGTGTGTGTGTGTGTGTGTGTGTGTGTGTGTGTGTGTGTGTGTGTGTGTGTGTGTGTGTGTGTGTGTGTGTGTGTGTGTGTGTGTGTGTGTGTGTGTGTGTGTGTGTGTGTGTGTGTGTGTGTGTGTGTGTGTGTGTGTGTGTGTGTGTGTGTGTGTGTGTGGTGTGTGTGTGTGTGTGTGTGTGTGTGTGTGTGTGTGTGTGTGTGTGTGTGTGTGTGTGTGTGTGTGTGTGTGTGTGTGTGTGTGTGTGTGTGTGTGTGTGTGTGTGTGTGTGTGTGTGTGTGTGTGTGTGTGTGTGTGTGTGTGTGTGTGTGTGTGTGTGTGTGTGTGTGTGTGTGTGTGTGTGTGTGTGTGTGTGTGTGTGTGTGTGTGTGTGTGTGTGTGTGTGTGTGTGTGTGTGTGTGTAGAGAGATTGACTTCTAATTAAGCTGGAGTCGTGAATCAAAATGCAGCACATTTATTGTCGTTAGAGGAATGCATTTACATTAACTCTAGGTCTCTGTTGATCTTTGACCTGATGACCTGATTTGACCTTTGACCTTAATCTAATATCACTATTAGATATCCACATTCATTCTTGTCCAACACAGGCGGCTGTTTGGTAATTATGTATAGTTGGTAGAGATCTGCAAAGCATACTTAGCCGTGAAATGTTCCTAAAATACACGGGAGGTCAACGTCATCTTAGGTCATCTGATGTCAGTGACCTAGGTTGACCTGTGTAAGAACATGACCCCAGTGGAACATATTATTATGTACAATGGATGCCAAATTTGAAATCAGCGTCACAAAATGCTCTAGAAACTGCCAGAGGCCAAAAAAGTAATCACAGGTCATCAGAGGTCATGATCTCAGTTGAAACCATAAATGGCACCTGTTAACACCTGTTCATATCGCAATTAGAAGTGTTCCTGAACAAAAACACCCGGAAAGTGTACAAGTTGCAAGTATCGATACTACTGGACGCCAGAGATGCGTCTGACATGACCTTGAGAAACAGGTCACGGGTCATAAGCAGTAGTAGTTCGAAATTTTAAGATTACGCGTCAAATTGTTATAAAGTAGGGTACTGAACGTTTCATCTCAATCGGTTGATAAATACGCAAGTTATTCCCGAAAAACCGAGGGGGTGGGGTGGCAATTACCACTGGATATTACAATTACCACTGGATACCTTTGGCAGCATTTTGGGTGATCATGGTCGTAATCGAAGGCTTTGAATGGAAAGTATGGCCCATAAACTCAAATACGTCGATGAAATTCACTATAACTCCAAATGTTTCGACGAAATTGCTTTATTTTTCACAGAAGACGTAAAAGTGATCTAGGTGTTGTAATATCCAGCCCACCGCTGGATATTACAACACCGTTAAGCGCCCCCCGGTTATCTTCCGAACCAATGATCGAAGCGAGACGCGCAAGGCAGCAATCGAAAGCTCTCAATGATACGAATCTAAAGCATACTAAAAAATTCAAAGTGAGGTCAAATGTCAGGTCACGGTCAGGTCAAAGGTCAACATCGACGTATTTGAGTTTATGGGCCATACTTTCCATTCAAAGCCTTCGATTACGACCATGATCACCCAAAATGCTGCCAAAGGTATGATACACATCCCGCATGAGCTAAAGTGAGATTGTTGGCCACGTTCAAGGTCAAGGTCAGGTGACAAAAGGTCACTATGCTCAAAATATCTACGAAAGTCATGCAACACATGTTTTATGAGTTATTATCCACGTATAATTCGATAGTGATAGTAATTTTACCACCTGACTTCATTTACGTGAAGTTAATGTCAAGTTCAGGTCAAGTTCAGATCACTGAAGGTCAAAACATTTACATTTATAAATCTAAATAGAAAAGGAATGTTTCTAGACCAGTTTTGTCTCAGACATACAGTGGTTTCATGTATTTGTCTGTATCCAGTCAATGAAAAGCCAAAACACGAAATTTTTGAATATGACGTCATGAGTTACCCATACTTTAGATGCCATAAGGTCAGTCCAAAATGGTGATATCATTCTGAAATTTGGTACGTTAGTTTCCCATATGTGTTCTCTGACATATATTCTGGCTTTTTGAATATCTTCGAAAATTTAATTTTGGGTGCATTTCCCAAAAAAAAGTTTTGATTTTTTGGGAGTCAAAAACCTGTTTTTTTTTGTATCCGAGATACACATCTTGTAGCCCTTACTATTTGAAATCTTTTGACGTTTTTAATTGCATTTTGCTAAAAATATGACATTTGTACGGTATGTTACATTTTAGCTGATTTTGGTATACAACTCGTGTGTAGTGACGTCACTAAATTCACTATAACTCGAAATGTTTCGACGAAGCTTTATTTTTCACAGAAGACGTAAAGTGATCTAGAAGAAGGTACCCGAAGTTTCACGTTGATAGCGCTATTGGTTTTTGAGCTATACCGACAATTCATCAGGGGGGGGGGGGGGGGGTGGGGGGGGGGGCGTTAAACGCCCCCAGTCAATAGCGGGTTAACAGTCTTTCAATTTTCAATCCAGCACATTTTATATTAATGCAAAGTGAAACGCAACTATACGTTTGGTTGTTACTAAATTTAAAGGTTTCCTTGATATTTGTTTTTATATTTGAAGAAACAACTTTTGTTTTTACTTTTTGCATCCCTATTAACTTCTCAGCACATTTGAAACTAAATAAATGCAAGTTGGAGTCTTCATTTTTTACTGGGTATACAGTACCCAGTAAAATTTTGGTTTTTAACTTTACTGGGTACAGTGTACCCAATGTACCCAGTGGTGTTTACGCCTATTTATATCCACTGTCGTGACGCCCATGTTCACACTCTATATCGAGATCTGCCGGTCGTGCACTCCGCACTGGTGGTCAGGAGAACTTACCTGTTGGAGTTCCCTGTCTCATTGGGATGATGACTAGGTAAGAATAGGCAGGAAGGAGGGAGGAATCCGTATACAAAAGACGCGCCGATCATTGGACCTGAAGTTATGTGGGCCCAAGTGTACGGATACGTGCGTCCAGGGTCGGCGGAAGAGGGGAGAAGAGGGGGGTGGGGGGGGGGGGGGGGCAGGGGAGCAGCTGTCCCCCACTCAGGAAGGGGGGGGGGGATATATGATTTTGCCCCACCCACTTGATTTTGCCATTTGTAAGAGGGACTTTCGAAGAAGTTAAAGTTAGTTTGATTGTTTTCTTTTTTTACCGAAAAACGACCGAGGGCCCCGAGATGCTCCAGGCACCCTGCGGGGCCCTCTAAGACCGACAGAAGGCCCTCAGTCGGCCTGAGGGGGTCACTCGGTAGGCCTGAAGGTGCCCTCGTACGGCCCGAGACTTCAACATGGGCCTGTCCGTCGTTTTTTGCGACCATTTAGAGGCCCTGCAAAATATAGTGGCCTAAATACGAGGAGATACCATTTCACGCCCCCAAAAAAATGTGGGGAGGGCCCTTTGGCCGAGGGGGCCCCTGGGTTTCTTGGCCCCCTCCCCCATCCGAAAATACCTTCCGCCGCCACTGCGTGCGTCTACATGACGACGCATCGTAAGAAATCGCCTATGGGTACTCAATTTTCAGGTACTAATTTTGTTAAAGAACCGCTAACAACGGGCGTGCTATCTGCCCCACCATCCGGCACATGGCGGACCCGACCACGGCGGGCTGACGCATACGGCGGGCTGACGCATACGGCGGGCTGACACATACGGCGGGCTGACGCATACGGCGGGCTGACGCATACGGCGGGCTGACTACCCAGATGTGAATCATTGTTACATGATGCCATAGGCGTAGAAACGGGTGTGTGTGTGTGTGTGTGGGGGGGGGGGGGGGGCATGCCCCCCCCCACTTTTTAGGCTGCGGGGGGGGGGGGGGGGGGGGCAGCAATGTGAACAGCCCTCCCACTTTTGAACGATTTCCCCTCCTCCTATCACTGATATTTGTTCGATATGAATGCTTTAAATGTGCAAAAATAATGATGAATTTACAACCCCGCAATACCACAACCCACAAGTGTAAAAACCGGAGGGCCGTGGAGGGCCAAATACCCACTTTTTAGGATGGAGATCCAACAATATTAACAGCTCCCTACTTTTTGAGCGATTTATAATTCGTCACTGATATTGGTTCGATATGAATGCCTTTTAAGTTGGCAGAATAATAATTAATTCACAACTTCACAATCATAGGCATAGGAACGGTGACTGGGGGGCCGTGGTCCCCCACTCTTAGACTGGGGGACAACAATGATAACTGGCCCCCTCACTTTTGAGCAATCTATCCCTCATTTATCACTGCTATTGGTTTTGGATGAATACCTTGAAGTTGGGAGAATAACTATTAATCCACGACCTCGCTTAGGGAAGGGGACAGGGGCCATTGCCCCACTTATTAGCCTGGGGGCCCCAAACAATAATAACTGGCCCACTCACTTTTGAGCGATTTCACCTTCTTCGATCACTGATATTGGTTCGAGATAAATGCTTTAAAATTGGGAGAATAACGATGAATTCATAAACCCGCAATGCCATAAGCATACCTAAGAACCGGGGCCCGGGGAGGCCAGGGCCCAACGTTTTAGGTTGAGGGAGCCAACAATGTTAACTGCATCCCCCACTTTGAGCGATTGCTCCCTCTTACATTGCTGATGTTGATTCGGTATGGGTGCCTTAAAGTTGTTATGATTACACCTAATTTCCAACCCTCAATATTAAAGCTCATAGACGTAGAAACTGGGGCCAGGGGACCAAGGCCCCACTTTTTAAACTGGAACCAACGATATTAACTGCTCTCCCTACTTTTGAGCGATTTTCCCTCTTCAATCACTCGCATTGGTTCGGGCTTTGAAGTTATGAGAAAACTTTGATTTCACAAACCCACAATAACAATCAATGGGCGGGGGGGGGGGGGGGGGGGGGGGGCTGGGGGCTGGACGGCAGATGGCTATGTCCCATTTTTGTCAACTGGGGGGAAGTAATGCCATCTGCTCCTCCCCCCATTTGAGCGATTTCTCGCTCTTCAATCATCAGTTCGACAGGTTCGAGCTTTAAAGTTGAAAAATAACATTTAATTCACAACCCCACACATAAGCGTAGGCACAGGTGGGGCCACCAGCCGGGGAGGAATGGCCCCCACTTCTAGGCTTGTGGATCCTTTTCAGCCGTTTCTCCCTCTTCGGTCGCTGGTATTGGTTCAATATCCGTTCGACCGAGTGAAGTCCGCCCCGTAGCTCAGTCGGGAGAGCGCTAGACTATAGAATGATCTGCCCCCCCCCCCCCCCCGGCAACGTGGGTTCGAGTCGCTTCGGCGCTCGATATTTTGGTTCTGGTGGAGATGACCTGTGTCAGGTGGCAGTGGCCGCATTCAAGGTCAGAAGAAGCCAGTTTGCCGGGCGGCATATTTGGAAATGTCGAGTACAAAATCCAGACCTATCTTACTCAGAAAATCATAAGTCAGTCAAAAATATAGACATTGCTTTGGAATTCGGATTGTGCATCGTCCATACATCGTTCTATACTATATATTACAATTGTGTATTGTTTGAAAATTTTGATTTTGTGTTTTTTTTTGTCTCCACAAAACAAAATTTTCGAACATATTAAAAAAACGGAATATGTATTGGAGAACCAAGTTTAGATGATGCCCAAACCGAATTACAAAGTAATATTTATATTTTTGACTTACGTATAGCTCCCTAAGTATGATAGTTCTGGATTTTTTATTCGACATTTCCAAATATGCGGCAGGGCGAACTTTTGCCTTTGCGAACCCTTAAGATCCATCCACTTTTGGGTGATTAATCCCTCTACGATCGCTCGTATTGATTCAATATAATTACTTAACTCGCGCCCCGCTGAGGGAGACAGAATCTGTCCCCTTCCCGAATTTGCTCAATAACTTAGAAACTGTTTGAGATATCAATGCCAAACTTTATGCTGTTTATGCTACATAAATTGTATATATTCCTTTCAAAAGTTACATGAAGTCGGTCTAGCACTTTGGGAGATGACATTTTAGTGATGCCATGTCACGCCGTTTTTGGTGAAATAACGATAAATGTTTGCAAATTAGTATAAATCAAGTTTTGAAGCAAATTGCAAATAAAAAGCGCCAAAGGAAAGGAAATGTGAATGCTCTTGAAAATGCGGCCATCAGATTTGTGAAATTTTGAGTTTTTCCCCAAAATAATATAAAACCAATTTGGGGGAAGTTCCACAATATCAAAATTTTCAAAAGTATTAAAATAACGGAATACATATTTGAGGACAAGCGTAGAAAACACCCAAGTCTAATTTCAAACAAATTGGTCATATTTAATTCGCTTATCACTTTCCACGTATGACTAATTTGCCAATTAACGTATGACTAATTTACCAATTTCGCGTATGTTTTAGATGCGTCTTATTGCGAACTTTTAATTGCCACTTGCGCGTCTCGCTGAGATTATTAGTTCGGAAGATAACGAGGGGGCGAATCTGCTCCCCCTCATATGTTCGGCTGAAGACCCCAGCGGAGCGCGGGTTAACAGAACTGTCAGAAACACTGAATTCACAACCCTAACTTGCCATGACCTATTTTAGATACTCGTAAACCACTTAGTCGGATATTTTTTTAATAAATTTAGTCCGAATATTTGAATGGATGGATTTATGGGATCACAACCCTATCCTAAGCAGACCTTGTTGCGTGGGGCCTGACCCCTACCACCCGATGACGTACTTCCAATTTGTCAACGGCAGGATTTTTGTGACGAATGTTTAACGTGCTCGAAGTTCGAATACGGTTCGCCCAGCTCCTGATTTCATCTTCTGACCTGTTTGCGACCGCTACCACCGACCGCAGGTCATCCTGGTCAGGAGCGAATATCGAGCGCAGAAGCGACTCGAACCCACCTTGCCAGGGTGGACGAATTTCCAGCCCGACGCTCTACCAACTGAGCTACGTGGGCGGAGATGAAGTGTGAGGTCACCAAAAATAACTTTTCACCATTTCTAAAGTGGAAATAATTGTACGTCTGGCCAGTGGCGGATCTATGTAAGGGAAAGGGAAACTCAGGCAATTCCCCCCCCCCCCAAAAAAAACACACGAAAAATCGGTAGGCAAACGTATGTTTTTGCGCCCCCCCCCCCCATCCTTACCTCCAGCCGTTCTGGGAGGTTGTGATTTTTGTGTCGGGAAGTCCCCCCCCCCCTCCCCGGTCAACAACTTTTCGCTGACGAAACGGAGCGAAATTTCCCCTCCCCAAAACAAAACTTGGAAACCTAGATCCGCCACTGAGGCTGACCACCCCCCACACTTTTCAAAACGTTCCTACGCCTATGCTGATGATGCCTCCCGGAGTTATGCTGCTGATGATGCCTCCCGGAGTTATGCTGCTGATGATGCCTCCCGGAGTTATGCTGCTGATGATGCCTCCCAGAGTTATGCTGCTGCTGATGCCTCCCGAAGTTATGCTGCTGATGATGCCTCCCGGAGTTATGCTGCTGATGATGCCTCCCGGAGTTATGCTACTGATGATGCCTCCCGGAGTTATGCTGCTGATGATGCCTCCCGGAGTTATGCTACTGATGATGCCTCCCGGAGTTATGCTGCTGCTGATGCCTCCCAGAGTTATGCTGCTGCTGATGCCTCCCGGAGTTATGCTGCTGATGATGCCTCCCAGAGTTATGCTGCTGATGATGCCTCCCGGAGTTATGCTGCTGCTGATGCCTCCCAGAGTTATGCTGCTGATGATGCCTCCCAGAGTTATGCTGCTGCTGATGCCTCCCATAGTTATGCTGCTGCTGATGCCTCCCGGAGTTATGCTGCTTCTGATGCCTCCCGGAGTTATGCTGCTGATGATGCCTCCCAGAGTTATGCTGCTGATGATGCCTCCCAGAGTTATGCTGCTGATGATGCCTCCCGGAGTTATGCTGCTGATGATGCCTCCCAGAGTTATGCTGCTGATGATGCCTCCCGGAGTTATGCTGCTGCTGATGCCTCCCGGAGTTATGCTGCTGATGATGCCTCCCGGAGTATGCTGCTGATGATGCCTCCCGGAGTTATGCTGCTGATGATGCCTCCCGGAGTTATGCTGCTGATGATGCCTCCCGGAGTTATGCTGCTGATGATGCATAGTTCGGGTAGGCCCAGCGGAACCGGCCAGTTATGTTAATTCTAGAAATTTCCATACGTGACGCGCGGACAGCACTGCTCCTGTCCTGTCCTGTCAGCCGCCTGTCACCTGTCACCTGTCAGCCGCCTGTCACCTGTCAGCCGCCTGTCAGCTGTCACCTGTCAGCCGCCTGTCACCTGTCACCTGTTAGCCACCTGTCACCTGTCAGCCGCCTGTCAGCTGTCACCTGTCAGCCGCATGTCAGCTGTCACCTGTCAGCCGCCTGTCAGCTGTCACCTGTCAGATGTCAGTCGACTGTCAGCTGTCACCTGTCAGCTGTCACCTGTCAGCCGCCTGTCAGCTGTCACCTGTCAGCCGCCTGTCACCTGTCACCTGTCAGCCGTATGTCAGCTGTCACCTGTCAGCCGCCTGTCACCTGTCACCTGTCAGCCGCATGTCAGCTGTCAGCTGTCAGCCGCCTGTCAGCTGTCACCTGTCAGCCGCTGGGCAGACTGCCGGCACAGATGGTGTAGGATTTGAGTTCACCTGGAGCTGACCGGAAGGAATAGCATCGCAAAGGAGAACACGGACATTTGGTCAGCGGGTACACACTACACAACCTCAACCGGGAGGGCGACCATTTGCGTTCTCCCTGAGTGCGACTCATTGAAGTGCTTTAATCCTCGCCCGTGCAGCGTCCGATCACTGCGTGACCGTGCAGGGGGGGGGGGGGGGGGGGGGGGGGGGGGGTAAGACCCCCTGGTGTTTTGCCCCTAATTGAGCTAGAGAGCTTCGATTAAAAAACGAGCGTGTTGTTTGTGACGAGAGGAAGCCAATGATACCCGATTTCAAGGTCCTGGGTCATTAGATGACTTCTGAGGTCATGTCAATGACCCAAAAGTCATCAAAATTGTAAGTGAGTAGAAATTGAATTTAATCGAGCTATAATCGTGAATGAACATACAATTATGCTTAATGGGTGTCAAATTTGAAATCAGCGTCACAACATGTCCTAGAAACTGCGAAATCCCAAAAAGGTCATGTCAGGTCATCTGAGGTCAGTGACCTCGGTTGACCTGTGGAAGCGCATGATCCCAGTGGAACATATAATTATGCAAAATGGATCCCAGATTTGAAATCAGCGTCACAAAATGTCCTAGAAACCGCCAGAAGCCCAAAAAGTATCTGAGGTCATCGGAGGTCAATGACCTCGGTTGACCTCTGAAAAGGTCAATCTAGGTCACAATCTCAGTAGAAACCACAACTGTCACCTGGAAACGCCTGTGCATATGCTCCTGAACAACAAACTCTCGGAAATTGCACAAGTTACACACCAGTTGCGCCTGAAATGACCTTGAAAAAGGTCATAGATCACGAGTCATGGGAGTTAGAAGTTCGACATTTTCAGAGTATGTGTCAAATTGTTCAAAAGTAGGGTACTGCAAGTTTCATCGTAATCAGTTGATATTTACGCGAGTTATTCTCGAAAAACCGAGGGGGGGGGGAATCCCCCTCCCCTCCTGCACTGGCTGCACGGGGGGGGGGGGAATCCCCTCCTGCACTGGGAGTGTGTCTACTAGTGGTGTTAAAGGAAATAGTTCACCTTCGGAAAATGTATCAGAACATGATTTTATTATATTTTTTTATACAGTTTTTTTCTTTCTTCAAAAATGGTCCTACATCGCGCCAACTCAGGACAGAAGGTCGTAAATTATTAAGTTTATGGTGTGCGTTATTGGTCTGCGCATGCTCCGTGCAGTACTGGCACTTTCAGATGGTACGGTATATCATATATGCGCCGCATTTCTTCGCCAAAAAGTAAAATATCTTCGGCTGGAGAGTCTTTTCATACAAGAACAGGTGCAGATAGGGATTTCTCAACACGGGCTACACAACTGCTATTTCAGTTAAACAAACCCATGTTGAAGGTGAACTATTTCCTTTAATCGGTACAATAATTTTCGGAATTCCGAATTTGTCCGAAGACCGATTCGGTTTTCGGACGGACATACATATATTTCTTTGGACATTTCCGGACATCCAATGCCCAAGGATGGCTTGTCGCGAAAATCACTTAGTTACTTTTGTTACTTAGTATATTATTACACGAATGATACCTACACTGGATGTTTTACATTCCATATCAAATACTTGTTCTGCTTTCGGACAAATTTCGGACAAACAATCATTTTCGGACAGTTTCGGACGGACAACAGCTGACCATGGTCTTGGACATCGGTCGAACATTGGACAAATGTTTTCTGAAACTGGCACCACTATTGTCTACTGACATCGCTCATTTTTTTACACTGGTTTATTGAACGGAATTTTCTGAATCGAACCATGCCTTTCATTTCTCCAGATTCACACTAGTTGCTGAGATATTCCAAACTCCAAAGACCCCAGGAACTGGCTGGTACTTGGTAGCTAAAAGTTATCGGGTAGACCTCAGAGGGCTTATCACTACTAAGAAGCATTGATAATACGAAATATCGATACAAATTTGCTAGCATATCGTTAGCGTCGGTCAATAGCATTTCGACACAACAGCTCGTGAGCGCCGCGCTGATAGCAGCAGCTGAACAGAGCCTCGACGGCCATTTTGCTTTTCGACGGTTTGTTAACATTGTTCGTATGGATTGTTATTGTCTTAGCTGCGCCGTTTTACATAACATCTTCTTGTCTCTGATTACCTTCACTATAGTGGCGATCGGTTTTTATCGACATCGAAACCAAAAAACAAAAACAAACAATATAAGTGAAAATTCAACTAAAGGGGCTCCAGATGTGAATTTGATCGTATCCAACAATCATGAACCAAACCAGTAGCTACTTACCGTAATATTTTTTTGGGGGACATTCAAAAACAGTAGACACACTCCCTTTAATCAATGTCGCTCGTGAAGCGGCACCGGCATTTGTCAAGAGACTCTCCACCATCAGTCCCGATCCGTAGAGTCACGTGACCCACCTCTCCCATGAGCTGCAGCTGCTGCACCACCTCCTGAACGTGCTCATCGCCGACCAGCGGGTTCACCTGGGCGCGCACTATGTCCACCAGGTCGGGCCAGGTCAGGATCGGGAAGTGGGGCTGCAGTCGTCGCCAGCCGCCCAGCTGCGCCACCACTGCCTCCAGGAACCCGGTCGACTTGGGCAGGCCCTGCGGCGCGCGACACGGCCCGGTCACACGGGGGTACTGGTATCACGTGGTATCACGCAGGGTTCAGGGTGACACGCGGCAGGGCAGTGTCACACGGTGACGGGTCAAAGTCGGATGGTCACGATCAGGGGGCGGGAACGGCCCGTGGGGACAGCGATCACAACGTCGCCATCCACTACCGAGTGAGAGAGGAATGCTGTTTTACACTCACACGTTCGGCTGATCTGGCACATTTTCCTGCAGAAAATCGGTCTAAGTCAGAGAGGCTTGAGTCACTGCGCGAAAGGTGGGAAATCTATCTCCTTTCTGTTTGTGTGACGCGAATTCTCCACAACCCGAGAGCAGAATGAATGGCCGGTACTGAGATGTCACAAATGACGTAATTTGTGATGACGTCATACAATCTGTCCTGTCTGCTTGCATCAGTTATACGCCGGAATAGCTCTCAGCCCACCAAGGCATTAGTTGTGTTTGAAGTAGTTCAGGTCTGCAAAGAGAAAAATGACTACCTAGTCAACCGATTTTTATTAGCGTAGCAACCGGTAAAAACAATGCTACATTCGGTGTCTTTATCGATGCATTTTTACCAATGCTTTCGTTACAATATATTTTTTTTTCGCTGATAAGCATCTTTCGAGTATCTGAGAATAAATGAAAGATTCACTTCTGGAAACACATTCTAATTATTTATACCAACGGGATATGATGCGCTATTTTTCAGCGATGGAATCGTTCAAACAATATATTTGACGCAGGACATACATTGACAAACGCTCAAGCTATCCATCGGAAAAGTTACCACATTGCAAAGTATAGTAAGGTAAGGGCTCGACCAAACATGTGCTTGGTCGCCATCTATACGCTCAGATTCCTAAAGCTGTAAGAAGTTGAACGGTCGACAATTTGACATTTCGAAACAATATGAAGCGAAAATTAGACTGGTGTTGCGAAAGTGAGAGAAACGACGACGCTAGGGTGAGAAAGTGAAGGTGATAGGTAGACACCCAATAGTGAGAAAGTGACAGTGACTAGCGACAAATCAACAGTGGCGAGCGACAAATCGACAGTGGACGAGTGACAGTGATACGATAGTGAAGGGACATCAATCAGTGGGGCACGTCATCCACGTCAATAGGTAACAATGGATGGATGGCAACCTGGTAGAAACAAGCGCAGAAGAGCTAACGATGGTGAAGACAAAGTCAATCGGGTTATACGTTGAGAGCGATTTTGTGGGGTCGAACGAAAGCGTGCATCCGATGAAGTCACATGAGAGAAAATAATGAGGCATCGTTACTCGTTAGGAACTAGCAGCTCCACGTTCAATTGTGACTGCATCTCCTTATTTGTCTTCGCTCGTTGTTTAAGAAGCCCAGATAACCGCAGAAACCCATTGGCACAAGACTGAAGAGTTGTGATGGTCAGGACATATTGTAACGGCAGTGAAAGGAGGGACACTAGCGCCACCTTTTCTAGCCACGCACCGGCGGCGAGCGCCACCTGGAAAAGCATCGCTCGTTTCCCGTCAGGTGGCGGGGCAGGCGGCAGGCGTGCTGTGGCGTCACATGCAGCAGAGGGCAGTCAGCGCGGCGCGAGGCGGAGCGGCGCCGCCCGCAGCACAGCGCCGAAAGCAGACAGGCGCAGGCAGCAAGGCACGGCACTTTCCTTGAGATAGGCATCGTCAGTGCTGAGGCGGCGGTACCCCTGGCGGCCCGCGCCGGCGCCCCGCCCGCCACCGGCAGCCCCACCAACACCAATAACGCCCTGCAAGCGCAGCCGCCCCACAGTTAGTGAGTCAGTAGCCAGCTAGTGTGCGCAGACGTGGGCAGGCACGACGCGACATGCCACACAGTTTCAGAAGCGTCTCAACTTATGCCACGTGTTTGCATCGAAGGTGTCCACGCTTCCGGAATGGCGGCCTCGAAAGGAATTTCGGTCAAAAACATGCGTGTTTTGCTCTATATAATTGATACACAAGCAGTGGCGTACCCAGGATTCGCTCCAGGAGGGGGCAATTTTTCTCAGGGGGGCATAAAGTACCCCCACCAAAAACAAACTCACCGGAGTTGGTCCACTATATTTTTTTGAAGGGCATATTTTCACTATTTTTCTCTTAAAACAAAACAAAAAATAATTCATTTTTTCCCTTTTTTCATCAATTGCCCCCCCTTCAGGGGGGGGGAGCAATTTCCCCGTTTGCCTCTCCTCCTTGTGTACGCATATGTACACAAGTACTCTTGAAACCATGTGGCAAGTCCGTGTCGCCTGTCCCATCTGCGAGTGCGTGTTAGAGAGTGAGAGAGATAGACAGCTATAGGTTCGGACTCGGTGCCGGCTGACAACCAGAAGCACCGCCAGCGGCGCCCCGGGCTGCTGTTGTCCAGCTCTAACCGCTCGCTACGGCTCTATCCACGCGCGCGCATTCGGGTTACGGCGATCACGCCAAGCGCAACGCAGCGGCGAACGGGAGACGGGCGCATCTGTACAGGGTCGGGCAGACTGACCTGGGTGACCTTGATCTTGGTCTCCGACAAGTAGCCCTTCAGGTGCTTCAGAGCTGGAGAGGTCACCGAGGTCGCATCCATCACGAAGATGCTCTCGTGGAAGTCGAACACGTGCTCAAACCGCTCATGTACCTCCTTCAAGAGAACGTCCACCTATTGGCAGGAGGGAGAAATCGAGTTTTAGGGAGGACCGGCAAAATGCTGGTGGCGCCAGGTGTGGCACACAAAACCTGATCGAACGAAGTAGGCTTAAGTAAGGTAGTATTCCGATACATTATGGTCAATGTTCGCTGAGTAAATCAACTTACCCAAGCCACAACACCAACAGCTAGTCGGTTCATTCGAATACAAGTCGCATTAGCTCCAGAATTCAATTTGTTATGGAATCTTGTTATATGGCGCTGCAGGGGCCTGAGGTAACTAGTTTAGAGGTAACTAGTTCTGTAAAGATCTAACGTAGAGCGTAGTATCAATTACCGAGTTACTTCTTCTAGTTCTACTTATTCATTCGTGTACTTCAGCTCAATCAGTAATCAGCATACAAAACTGGTGGGATCACAGTCGCAGTCTGCTATGGATGGAAACAGAGGTTCGATAACCGAAGGGTGACGTCTGGATATTTTATTCATTGATGGAGAGATGACATCTGCAGCCGTGATAAAGTTCAAAAGCAATTCAAAAGCAAATACGAATCGAATCAGTTCAAGACTCCGCTCCGGCATATATTTCAAGGAAGGAATAAAGCTGACCCAAAAATGCACCGTGAATGCACCGTGAATGCACCGTGAGTGTCCAGCACGAAGAAAAATGATGATGTAAACAGCTCGGTAACAAAGTGAGCTGCCCGCTCCTCAGTTAGCACAGGAGATGAGCTCGTTACTAACCGCCGTGGTTGTGAGCGGCACGGCTCCGGCACTAACCTCTGCCGAGATGTACTCTCCGTGGCTGTTCTTGTGGCACTGACTGAGGTCGCCGTGAGTGGCGACCAGCGCCACCTTGGCAGGCTTACTGGAGCGGCCACAGTGCCCTGCAAGTGACATCAGGTCGGGCCAGGTCAGCTCAGGTTAGTTCACGTTAGGTCGGGTCAGGCTGAGTCACCGAACCAGGCAGCAAGAGACCTTTCGTCATGGCACGATCCGGAACTGATACGATAGTGAAACAAATCTCTTTCAAAGAAATATTCCCATCCCCTGACTTATCTGATTGTATGCAGTTTACACTAATTTCACACTTAAATCAGCTATTCAGGTAATGGTTTTCGGTTAGCGGTGTTCACTGTTCATTAATTCCATTTAAACTGCCCCTTTAAAGAGATTTGGGTGAAACTTCGAGGAACACTCCGGCCACGTAGCTCAGTTAGTACAATACAGGGCTGGAAACTCGCCCACCCTGGCAACATGGCTTCGAGTCGTTTCCGCGTCGATAATTGCTGGGATGCCGATGCGAATATCGAGGAATAACTTAATGATGGGTCCGTGGGAGCTGGCACAGAGAGGTCGGACGAAATCAGAACCGTTTTCCAACTTTTAAGCACGCAAAACTTTCCCCACCGAAGTCTGCCATGGCTAGCTGGACTTACCGAGTGGATACGTACAGACTAGAGCCAACGAAACCATCCCTGACCAGTCACCATCTGTATACTGACTTGTCATCGGTATAATTTGTACATATAACCGACGTACCCAACGGCTCTCTGGGCGGGATGCGCGCCTGCAGGAAGCTGAGCCAGAAGACGACCTGCTGCAGCTGCACGTGCGGCGGGTCGCTCAGTCGGTACACCACCAGGTGGAGGCAGTTGGTGTTGCCGATGAAGTGGTCGTAGAAGATGTAGTAGCTGTCGTGGCCGGAGAAGTCCCACACGGACACGTCTCCGACACCGCTCAGCGTCGACTGAGGGGACGGACACAACGGCGGTGATGGCCGAGTTTTCGGCTGAGGAAGCACTCATCAATCGGGAGTTCACAGGAGCACAGGAGAGACATCTAAAGAGGGCCAATTGCTGCCATTCACACGAGGAGGTGTGGTACGAATACTGCTATGGCCGGTGCAAATGCTGGAGACTCAAAGCAACTGAAGCCGAGCAAATATGGCTCAGCTCTGCCTTTAGGTGAAAACAAAGGAAGCATCATTTCAGCGTGGAATAAAGAAGACTGAGGTCATACACAGAGCGGCGACGCAATACAGGAAGGCAGACCAGACATGCAAACTAGTTTTGTTCTCCGATGCGATAATAGGATTATTTATCCAACGCCAATACAGCAAAACACTGCGATGGCAGAGTAATAACTATAATAAACCGGACCTCGGTTTGGCCAGCATCATCATTTGATTGACTCTCTATCATAAATGTACTGCTGACCGCTCACTAGCCGTGATGTTCTCTGCCAGCAGGTGGCACCTCGGTACACCTCGGTACTCCTCAGTCTTGGTACTTAGGACGCTGCGCACCACGGCCATCAGGAGTGGGATGGACGGAGGCGACCTGAGGTTTCTGCCCGGGAGTGCAAACGTTGCATTCTGGAGGTGCACTGCTACACACACGCTGCCAGCACTCACACAGATACCCGACAACAGGCAACAGGCTGTTCAAGTGTTCAAGTGTTCAACGGTCGTACATACTGCTCATGCAACTACAAAGCTCACTGGACTGGGTACATAGGGAATAACTTCACGAGAAGAGATTCTGTGCGGCACTGTTCGACCAATCATAGTAAGCAAATTATTCCGAGTTGGCGGTAGTTTTACTGGTGCTACTGAGGCGAGACGGAACGGGTCTAGCTCCCGCGATACTCAGGGACAGGGAAGGCGATAAGCGGGAGGTCGGAGCTTACCACGGGCTGTCACAGACACAGATACTGTGTCAGTTGGACAAGTCGTATCTGTCGCTCAACCCTACGTCAAACCAGACTCCAGGCTGAATCTCCGGAGGGGGGGGGGGGTCACTTGACTCACTACTCGTCACGCCACGGGAAGGGAGCACACCCGGCATCGTTATGACTCGGCCGGCCTACCTGAGTGTGCCTTATGTCGCCCAGACAGGAGTCTCGGTAGGGAGACGTCTGGGGAGGCGTTCCAACCCGGTCATGGTGTGTACGTCAACAGCCAAAGTCACGCCAAATATGTAATGTAATGTTGCGCAAACATAAGACTAGACCGTAGGACCATTTGTGGAATTTTCCATACAAGTTAGTGGGAAAAATGTCGTGTTGGTTAATTATTTTGCTTGGTTAATGTGAAAATGATAATTTTAGTGTCGGGGAACTATGAAATCTGACAAATGTTGGTGGGGCAAAGCACAACGTTGGTGGGGCAAAGCACAACGTTGGTGGGGCAAAGCACAACGTTGGTGGGGCAAAGCACAATGTTGGTGGGGCAAAGCACAACGTTGGTGGAGCATTGTCCCCAACATTGGAATTGGAAACTCCACCCGTGGGCAGGACCTTGCGATTCGGAACATCATGCTATACTTCGGTCGACTCCTTTCATTGTCACCGAGCTCTTACACAGGTGACATTCTCCAGTACACCTGGTGACCAAATCCACTCTTCCTGGTGACGTCTCGAAATATTGACGGTTAGCCCATCGGATCATCCAGGTGACATCATTAGCTCACGCTGGCGACGTAATCGACTCACTCTGGTGACGTCGTCGACTCACCCTGGTGTTGTCATCAACTCACCCAGGTGATTGCACCGACTCACGATGATGCCGTCATCAACTCACCCTGGTGACGTCGATGCCACGTGTGTAGTTGTCGTATCCGGTGTCGAACGAGAGGGAGCTGCTGTCCCGGGATCGAGTCGGGGTCATCTCCATATGCGGCCTGGTCGATGTGTGCGCTGCTGAAGCGGAGGTCAGGGGCGTGGCCAATCAGACGAAGAAACAACAGGAGGTGGAAGTGATCAGATGGTAACGACCGTGACTCGCTGTCGAGTGTCGACCCAGGGGTCACTCAAGAGACTAATTCGAGCGGGCCGCTTTACTGGAGAAAGTGCTAGGTTTACTAAAAACACATTTGTGATGTCGGCAAGAAATCCGCACCTGCTACAACACATCGATGAATGAATGCCTAGCTCGTGAGAAAAACAAAGAAATAAGCCTGAGACCAAGAGCAACAGTACGCATATCAAGTTATATTTCTGCCCCTAGATGGCACTAGTAGCAAACGCCTGAAGGTATGCTGTACCGCATAGCTTGAAGTCTAGAGCAGCGGCCCGCGCAACGGGAGAGAATGGAGAGGGGGTAACAAGTCATTCAGGTCGTCAAAAGGGGGTAACCGTACCCTTCATACTGAGAACCGCTGAACTAAGGCTAAGTAAAACATTCGCGGTCAAGAGATCCTTCAACGTCTCCTAAAATCCTGCCCAGACACCCACATTTTTGGCTGCCGATGCTGCCGATGCTGCCGCTCTTGCTACGTTTGAAGAAGCTGGAGAAGTAGCCGGTCTTCATCGACTCCACCAGGGTAGTCTTGCCAACGCCGGAGTGTCCGAACAGCTTCAGTTTGACGCGCGAGATGGGGTTGGCCGTGGGGATCAGCTGGTTGATGTACTCCTCTCGCAGCTCCGTCTGGGGATGCAGCGATAGTTTAACACCGACTGCAGGCGGGCCTCTATTGGTGAATCGCTGATAGTTATGCTGTAGTATGGCTGTTAAAATTAGGCAAAACGAATTGTTTATGTGGGGAAAATAGTTATGGCCATGGAACTTAGACATGTGCCAGACCAAAAAGCTCGACCAAAGGCAATGTCACGACGGATCAGGCCGTCGCTCACTGAGCTGCTGTCCCAGATATTCGGAGCACGTCTGATGCATCCAATCATCGGCCGGCTGACGCGCCTGACGGGTCTGTCAATATACGGAGCCGTCATATGCAGCCGCAGCCCTGCCGCAGGTCCCGCGGGACCGCCGGAATAATACGGTGCATCCTCACTGGCACCCCATCCGCGGACGAGCGCTGCCGGCTGTGCCCGAGGCATTGATACACAGCTGGAGGGAGGGAGGGAGCGGGGTCAACGGATCCGGCGGACGCATCTTACTGCGTCGAGTTAGGAGAGAGCGGGACGGCAGGGGAGCAGAGAGCGATCCAGACTCGAGCTTTTATCCGGGGCAGAGGAGAGGCGGGTCACAGCGCGGATCAAGGTCGGCAGCCTCACGTTATTCAGCCGGGAGAGCAGGCAGCTGATGTCGTTGTGGCCGTGCTTGATGGCGGTGATCTCAGCCTTGATGCCGTCCCGGTTCCGCTGGTCGATGGTGCAGCCGGCCAGACACAAGATCCTGTATATCAAAATCGGCACGTCAACTGTGTTGGCGAGACCGAATGCTGGAGATGGCGGATATACAGTTAAATGAGCTGCCCTATTAGTGACTTATAATGTTCAGATAAATAGTACATATTGGGCAAGATATATTCTACGCAAATGTACTGGTACAAACTTAAATAGGAAGCACATCAAAAGCGGAATAACAATCTGAAACATCATTTTCGATTCACTCATTGTTGCGGAGAACCAAGGTAGGATTTCTGGTATTGGAAGAAACATGCTTATGTCTGCTGGCTTGAAGTCTCCTAAGCGATCAAACAAATGGAAGTTAAGTTTGTCCACTGTTTCCAGTCAGATCTACTTGCAACTAATTGGCTCAGCCAGTTATATGCCAGGGTGCCAGAAATAAGTTGGTCAACAAGTCGGCAGTCAACACTGACGGTTGAGACGGGAGGAGTGGGGGACGGAGGGGAAACTCAGGGCGAGAAAGAGAGGGAGGGAGGGAGGGAGAAGGGGCGTCGGTCTCACCTGACCAGCTCTGTGTGTCCGTGTTTGGCCGCCAGGTGGATCGGGTAGAGACCCTCCTTGTTCATTACGTCCACAGCGCAGCCGTAGGCGCAAAGGGTCTGTGCCAGCGACAGTAGACCGGCAGCCGCCGCCAGGTGGATCGGGGTCTCTCCCAGCTGAAACGAGCGGAGGAACAGGTGGATATAGCACCTAGGGGGCCTCTCCCAGCTGAAACGAGGGGTGGATATAGCACCTAGGGGGTCTCTCCCAGCTGAAACGAGGGTGGATATAGCACCTAGGGAGTCTCTCCCAGCTGGAACGAGCGGAGGAACAGGTGGATATAGCACCTAGGGGGTCTCTCTCAGCTGAAACGAGCGGAGGAACATGTGGATATAGCACCTAGGGGGTCTCTCCCAGCTGAAACGAGCGGAGGAACAGGTGGATATAGCACCTAGGGGGTCTCTCTCAGCTGAAACGAGCGGAGGAACAGGTGGATATAGCACCTAGGGGGTCTCTCCCAGCTGAAACGAGCGGAGGAACAGGTGGATATAGCACCTAGGGGGTCTCTCTCAGCTGAAACGAGCGGAGGAACAGGTGGATATAGCACCTAGGGGGTCTCTCCCAGCTGGAACGAGCGGAGGAACAGGTGGATATAGCACCTAGGGGGTCTCTCTCAGCTGAAACGAGCGGAGGAACAGGTGGATATAGCACCTAGGGGGTCTCTCCCAGCTGGAACGAGCGGAGGAACAGGTGGATATAGCACCTAGGGGGTCTCTCCCAGCTGGAACGAGCGGAGGAACAGGTGGATATAGCACCTAGGGGGCCTCTCCCAGCTGAAACGAGCGGAGGAACAGGTGGATATAGCACCTAGGGGGTCTCTCCCAGCTGAAACGAGCGGAGGAACAGGTGGATATAGCACTTAGGGGGCCTCTCCCAGCTGGAACGAGGGGCAGCAACGTGTGGAATATAACACATCGGGGTTTCATTAACATGGTACGCAGTTCATTATAGCGCGCCACAGCAGGAGCAAAACAAACGGCAATCCAACACAGTAGCCTGAAGACCAACTGGTTCGGCGTTCGCCACTCAGTAAGTCGGGCAGTAGCATCCGTCAACAAGTGCAGTGTTTCAAACCACCCCATCAGACTATCAGCTCCCAGACCATCTGAGTAAGTGGGGATCATTGAGATACAAGTAGGACTTGTGAAACTTCCCAGTTATCTCGGATAAAAGGGTTTACAGGGTACAACATTATGTGCCTGGACTTTAATATCATGTTGACATGAAATATTCAGGTGACAGACAGAGAGCACGGGACACGGGCGGCTCCACGGGGCACACGAGATCCGGGTCGCCGAGTTAAGCGAGTCACTAAACTCACAGTTCGGACTAACTCAGACACGCCACCTGTCAGAGGTTGCCGAGGTAATGTGTTTAGAGCTTCGGGTGCCCGGAACAGACGGCGAGTTACGCGCCGCCGGTCTGTTCCCGAGTCAGGATTCCGCTCACGGAGTCCCGGGAGGCGGGAGATGGGTATTCGAGTGACGCAATTATATCATCTGGTGGAGATCCAGTGACAATTAAAGAAACACGAAGCACCAATAATTATATTAACATTTACACAAAGTCTGGTACATTGACTAAATACAACGCAACAAAGCGGAATTTTCATATGTGACCAGCACATCAAATACGAACCGGGAATGTTCTTGGCATGGTCGCAAACGAATAATTACGAGACTATTGATAATATATCGTTACTGCATTTCCGATTGAGAATGCGATACAAACGTGCACTACACGGGGTATTATGCACACCAATAAAGGCCCCAAATCCATGTGTACCTAGTTACCTAGCTTCCCTAGTTACGAAAGGCTTGTCGATATTCATTTTGCCAATTGATGGATAGCGTGAGACGACGCTGAATAACTTTGGCAAAATTAATTTTAAGAACGTTTATTTACCCTTGACCCTCGCCCTACGGAAGCCTTTTCACCTTCGCCCTACGGGGGGTCCTAAAAAGACCCCCTGTTAACTTACAAACCAAGCAACATAGAGCAACGCGGTAAGAACCAACATGTTGCCTGTCATGTTTGGAATCTAACGGTATGAAATTGTTAGGTTTCGGGTCAACGAGTGACCGAACGAGTGACCATCCAGGTCAAGTGAATAACCTCGATCGACCACGTCCAGAACAGCGATTTTGCTCTGTCAGAAAACCTCAAAATGAGAAATTGTTAAATGTAAATAAAAAGGCATGTTCCTAGACCAGTTTTGTCTTAGAAATACAGAAAAGGTAATGATTTATTCGTATCTGGTCAAAAAGTCAAAAAAGTTATTAAAAAATGACGTCATGCATTTCTTACACTTGGGAGCCATCACTCAGTCAAAAATAGAGACATTTCTTTAAAATTTGGTTTTAGTATTGTCCATACTCAGTTCTCTCACATATATTCAGTTTTTTTAACATCTTTGAAAATTTTGATTTTGTGGTGATTTTTCCAAAACAAAATCAGTTTTTTTTCTCATTTTGGGGGTCAAAAACCCCCAAAATCGCAAATCCGAGATTGCCATTTAAAGAAAATGACATTTTATATCATTGCTTAATTGCGTTTGCTTCAAAACTCTGTTTTCTACGATTTTTCAAACATTTATCGTTTTTTTCCACCAGCATGACGTCATCAAAACATAATGATTTCCCAAATTTCTCAACCAATTTCAATGATTTTTTTTTACAGCATACGTATAATTGTTGTATCTTCGCTACTGAAAATTTCAGCAAGATGCGCTGCTTGTCTAAAAAGTTATGCAAGACAAATATCAGGGAGGGGGGGGGGGGGGGGTCGTTTTAGGAGCGAGGGCGAGGGTTAATGCCATGGTTATTTACCATATTGTCACGGAAATCGATGAAAACGACAATAAAGGGTATGCTGCCTCTGGCTTTGCTCATATCTAATTCAACACGATAGGCACCGTAACAGTATTGACCAGTAAAAGTTATTTATTAATTGGATGGCTGGCATGATGGGCATTATTGTCCAAAGTTGTGTTAAAATGATCAATAACATGCCAAATATGTATTTTAGTGGTCAAATGAATAATTAAAATAGACAAGCTTTCGACATCACTGTCATCATCAGGTCCTGACCTGATGATGACAGTGATGTCGAAAGCTTGTCCATTTTAATTATTCATTTGACCACTAAAATACATATTTGGCATGTTATTGATCATTTTAACACAACTTTTGACAATAATGACCAGTAAAACGCCTTTTTGGGGCGATGACCGAGCGGGCGCGCTTTGGTAAAGCTAAACAGGTTTGAAATATGAAACGGTACGAAAGCACACGTGGTGGTAACACATAGTCCTTTTCGTCCTTTTAGTCCTCCTTAAAAATTGACAGGCCTCCATGCATGCCAACATAAATATCAAGTTGTATTAAATTGTTCATGATCTCCTTTCTCGAATCCGCCAAAAGGGAGTACGTCCTGAGCGCTGCATGCTTCAGCGTTAAAAAATGCTCAGATTAATAATGCCATTTTTGATCAATAATGATTTTTTGTTCATTTCGACGTTTGCGTTTGCCACGCGCTGTGGTACCACAACTACCAGAACGCACCATACCAAAATCAAAATTGATTTGATGGTCCCATCTAATGGTGAAAACCCGATCTCAATTGGAGTAGTGGTTGCAAAGTTATTAGCTTCCGAAAAACATCTGTATGGCCGGTTCGGGCCGGTTCGGGCCGGGTCAAATGTAAATTTGTCTAGTAAGTTGACGAGAAACCTGACGGGCGCTTCGCGCCCGCTTGGTAATTACAGTGATCGATCACTATTGAGGGAACGAACCTAGCTACCTTTTCTTATTCGTCCTGATGCAATACGAAAGGAAACCACATGAGGACACTTTTCTAATTTTGTTTTGCTGCAGCCCGGCCGATCGAACAGGCTACAGTGTCAGGCTAAGTTCCAATTAAACAGAGAATCCAATCCTAATCACTGAGATCCTCCGCAGACCAGGTTTCTCTGAAGCGGCGGCAGACGATCAGCCGCGGGAAATGATCCGGGGTTATAATTAGACGGCGAATCCCCGGTAGGCACAGTCGTCCCGCCAGCTCAAAATGCAGTCTGGACTGCCGCCAGTTGACGGGAAACGATGTATTGTCTGATCCCCGTAACAACGGCACCGGCAGGTCCGGCTATTTCCTTTTCAGAGCCGTAATGAAACCGTCCGCTCCTGGCGCGGTAGAGCTGCCCTGCCGACACTGAAATATAGCGCCATCAGCCAGCGCTCCCCACTTCAGCAGACAATTCTGCGTCGTAAGCTTGCAACAAGACATTTTATCGTCTATTTTTAAATGGCACAAGTATCCAATTTCCTGAGCACATGACCCAGTCGTGAGGCACGTCGCAGATTGCCTCAGCTATGAGATTCTACCTGTTGCAGATTGCCGCTGTCCTGTTTCCTCCTGAGGAGGAGTAGGCGGGTGACTCACCTGGTCGGCCAGGTCGCAGTCGGCCCCCGCCTGCAGCAGCAGGTGGGACACGTGCACGTGGCGTCGGTGAAGCGCCAGGTGGAGCGCCGTGGCGCCGCGCCGGTCCGGGATGTCCAGCGTGGCGCCGGCGTCAAGCAGACACCGCACAGCCTCCAGGTGACCCCGGGCCGCTGCGCAGTGCAGAGGCGTCTCGTGCTCCTGTCAAGGTCACAGAGGTCACAGGAGGTCAGCAATGTCTCGTGTTCCTGTCAAGGTTACAGGGTTCACAGGAGGTCAGCAATGTTTCGTGTTCCTGTCAGGGTCACAGAGGTCACATGAGGTCAGCCGTGTCTCGTACTCCTGTCAAGGTCACAGAGGTCACAGGAGGTCAGCAATGTCTCGTGTTCCTGTCAAGGTCACAGGGTTCACAGGAGGTCAGCAGTGTCGCGTGCTCCTGTCCAGGTCACAGGGGTCACAGGAGGTCAGCAGTGTCTCGTGTCCCTGTCAAGGTCACAGAGGTCACAGGAGGGCATCAATGTCTCGTGCTCCTGTCCAGGTCACAGATGTCACAGGAGGTCAGCAATGTCTCGTGCTCCTGTCCAGGTCACAGATGTCACAGGAGGTCAGCAGTGTCTCGTGTCCCTGTCAAGGTCACAGAGGTCACAGGAGGGCATCAATGTCTCGTGCTCCTGTCCAGGTCACAGATGTCACAGGAGGTCAGCAATGTCTCGTGCTCCTGTCCAGGTCACAGATGTCACAGGAGGTCAGCAGTGTCGCGTGCTCCTGACACGGTCACAGAGGTCACAGGAGGTCAGCAGTGTCGCGTGCTCCTGACACGGTCACAGAGGTCACAGGAGGTCAGCAGTGTCGCGTGCTCCTGTCCAGGTCACAGGGGTCACAGGAGGTCAGCAGTGTCTCGTGTCCCTGTCAAGGTCACAGAGGTCACAGGAGGGCATCAATGTCTCGTGCTCCTGTCCAGGTCACAGATGTCACAGGAGGTCAGCAGTGTCGCGTGCTCCTGACACGGTCACAGAGGTCACAGGAGGTCAGCAGTGTCGCGTGCTCCTGTCCAGGTCATATGAGTCATATGAGGTCAGCTGGGGTCAGGCAAGGCTAGAGCTGGTCAGTATGTGCAGAGAATGACAGACGGGGAAGGGTAAGGAAGCTCCAGGGAGGTCAACGGAGGTGAGATGGAGTGAGGTTAGCGTAGACAGAGGGTGTCAAGCGTGGTCAGAGGAGGTTAGCATGTATAGGGAGGTCAGCGGCATTGACTAAAATAAAGCCAGGGACGGTGGTCACGGTGAAGTTAATGAGACAAGAGGAAGTCTGAGGGATTATGTGAGGTCAGTGAAGGTCGAGGGAAGTTTGGACAGGCCAGGGTAGATACAGCGAGGGCAATCGGGTAACGTGGTGACCACCGGGCGGGGTAGATAAAGCGAGGGCCATCGGGTAACGTGGTGACCACCGGGTGCACATTGCCCGCTGTATTATCATACTGACGTCAAAACGCTGCAACAAATTACAGTATGCGACATAAATATAAAACTCAATATTTGCTGGCCACATAGAGGGTTGGACTTGTTGCACACGCGGACAAGGCCACGGCAGTTTGTTAACACGTTACCAGCGCTCTCTGGAATATAATAACGTCTCTACGGACTGAGTCACGGTATGTCTCGGCTGTAATCCCGTCTGCTTCCTAGACGTAGGCGGCTCCGGTCGGTAACCGCTCCCAGTCCGGTTTCCGCATCTGACTTACATGCTGATTTAGATCAGACGCGAGGCGCGAGGCACTGAGACGTTCAGATGATTGCTGATTTAGATCAGACGCGAGGCACTGAGACGTTCAGATGATTGCTGATTTAGATCAGACGCGAGGAACTGAGGCACTGAGACGGCACTGAGGCACGCGAGGAACTGAGACGTTCAGATGATTGCTGATTTAGATCAGACGCGAGGCACTGAGGCACTGAGACGGCACTGAGGCACGCGAGGCACTGAGACGTTCAGATGATTGCTGATTTAGATCAGACGCGAGGCACTGAGGCACTGAGACGGCACTGAGGCACGCGAGGCACTGAGACGTTCAGATGATGGCATTATGAATCGTCCCCGGAGTCGTCATGAATATAGCTTCTGTTTGACTGCATGATTAATCGTCATAATTATCATGCAAAATACTCATTATCAGACATCCGGCACCACACCAGAAATATTTCATTTTGTAACACATGGCTTGAAAGAGGATAAATGCCACGGCCTCGACCCGGTGCCGGTGCACATCAATTGGCTCACTCACTTGGGTAACATAACTCATGGTGAACGATGGGTAGCTTAAATGGCACAGGATGCAGCTTATAGTGAATAATGGACACTGAACGTCCGGCGGGATTGTCGATTTTATGGCTCGTTCAGCCACAACCAGCCGCATCCTTTCTGTAACACTCTGAGATAATGCTGCTAAGGGTAACACTGAGATAATGCTGCTAAGAGTAACACTCTGAGATAATGCTGCTAAGGGTAACACTGAGATAATGCTGCTAAGGGTAACACTCTGAGATAATGCTGCTAAGAGTAACACTGAGATAATGCTGCTAAGAGTAACACTCTGAGATAATGCTGCTAAGGGTAACACTCTGAGATAATGCTGCTAAGGGTAACACTGATATAATGCTGCTAAGAGTAACACTGATATAATGCTGCTAAGGGTAACACCGAGATAATGCTGCTAAGGGTAACACTGAGATAATGCTGCTAAGAGTAACACTCTGAGATAATGCTGCTAAGAGTAACACTGAGATAATGCTGCTAAGGGTAACACTCTGAGATAATGCTGCTAAGGGTAACACTCTGAGATAATGCTGCTAAGAGTAACACTGAGATAATGCTGCTAAGAGTAACACTGAGATAATGCTGCTAAGAGTAACACTCTGAGATAATGCTGCTAAGGGTAACACTCTGAGATAATGCTGCTAAGAGTAACACTCTGAGATAATGCTGCTAAGGGTAACACTGAGATAATGATGCTAAGGGTAACACTCCGAGATAATGCTGCTAAGAGTAACACTCTGAGATAATGCTGCTAAGGGTAACACTCTGAGATAATGCTGCTAAGAGTAACACTCTGAGATAATGCTGCTAAGGGTAACACTCTGAGATAATGCTGCTAAGGGTAACACTCTGAGATAATGCTGCTAAGGGTAACACTGAGATAATGCTGCTAAGGGTAACACTCTGAGATAATGCTGCTAAGAGTAACACTGAGATAATGCTGCTAAGAGTAACACTCTGAGATAATGCTGCTAAGGGTAACATTCTGAGATAATGCTGCTAAGAGTAACACTCTGAGATAATGCTGCTAAGGGTAACACTGATATAATGCTGCTAAGAGTAACACTCTGAGATAATGCTGCTAAGGGTAACACTGAGATAATGTTGCTAAGGGTAACACTGAGATAATGCTGCTAAGAGTAACACTCTGAGATAATGCTGCTAAGGGTAACACTCTGAGATAATGCTGCTAAGAGTAACACTCTGAGATAATGCTGCTAAGAGTAACACTGAGATAATGCTGCTAAGAGTAACACTCTGAGATAATGCTGCTAAGGGTAACACTCTGAGATAATGCTGCTAAGGGTAACACTCTGAGATAATGCTGCTAAGGGTAACACTCTGAGATAATGCTGCTAAGGGTAACACTGAGATAATGCTGCTAAGAGTAACACTGAGATAATGCTGCTAAGGGTAACACTCTGAGATAATGCTGCTAAGAGTAACACTGAGATAATTCTGCTAAGGGTATTCACATGCTCTCCCGCGTCACATCGACAACTGCGATTGATTGCAACTGATTGATCCTTTACAACACGCAGTAAGCCCAACCCCGTCGATGACAAATTCACGGATTCCGTCGATTTCAATTTAGAAGGTGACCATATTTGGTTTGAACTTCCGCGAAACTTTGGGAGTCCCTAGCTAATTTGACAAACTATTATGATACATAAACAAACATTATTTTGACAAACATTATTATTGACATCAACAAACATTAACCCATTTTCTCAAGGATACTGGCTTCACTTTAATCTTCACATCTTGAATTGTCGCGCCTTTCTCGTGAAAGCGCTCCATTTACCGAACACAATACGGTTTAAGTGAAGTGCACCTGGCCTGCTCAGTATTCCACAGCGGCCGGGCGACTGCCGCCGTGTGACGCTCTCACGCACTGCAAACGAGGCGGCCCGAATAAACAGGCGTTTTAAAGGGACTGTCCCACCTTAACATTATATTTGAGTTGAGATAGCCAGTTTGATGGCTTGGTATTGCAAGCAGCAGTTAAAACAACAGTTAAAGTATGGCAGCAGTTAAAACAACCACAATGATCTAATCAAAAAGATATTCGAGTTTTATTTTGACATCTGTAAATAATAAGGCCCATATGTATTTGAATAGGGCCTCTAAACCGACAGCGTCGTCTCTCCTTACCAACTGGTAATGATAGTCGACTTGTTTTAAGGTGAACCTTGGATTTGTTTGCTACGTTTCAATGGTTTGGTAGTTGGTTTGTTTTGTATTCAAAGCGCCAGAATTGTCTCGAAATAATTGTGCCCATACCTTGGCAGCGTAAAGGATTTCTGTGTAGCTCTCTAGAGCTCAATAGGACGTCATCAACCCAAATATTAAAACTTAACATTTTATTCAATTGAGCACTGTTTGCGAGAAACAAATGTCATAATCGTGTTCGGCAGCCATTACTTCATATTGTGCACCACAAGCGGCGTACATTTGACAACTTTTGGGATGGTGGGACAGTCCCTGTAACAGCCGAGTGGCAGCCGTACCGTAGTCAGCTGGCGTCACAACTGTGTTACCGGAATAGTGGCACATGCCACCTGTTGCATGGGTCACTTAAACAGGACGCTATACATAATATGCTAATTGGTACAAGATAATTACATGCCAAGTGTACATACATACCTATTTTTGGTACGTCATGTCACACATTTATCTAAGTTTAGTGGGTGGTATTAAAGGAAGAAGTTCACTATGAATTTTTTTTACCCAACACGATTTGATTATATTTTTTAATACAATTTCTTTTTATATTGTCAAAAATGGCCTTATATCGCGCCGATTCAGGACAGAAGGCCGTACATTTTTATTGTTTATCAAAACTATATGCATACTCTCTGAGTCAGAGTCCTGACGTCACGCGAATGTAAAAAATGGTTCAGCCAATCAGATTCGAAAGTAGTCGCGTAAAGATAGACTCGCATTGGAGATGTCCAACCGGCGGCCGACGATTCGCTTGCTAGCACCAGCTTCAAGCTGATTGACTGATGGTATAGCCTCTGCCCGGGCTAGAACCAGTACAACATTCTTTCGCCAGCACCGCATTCCTTCGCCAAAAACTCAAATATATTCGGCTGGAGAGTCTTTTCAGTCAAGAAAACTTGCAGATAGGGGTTTCCCAACACGGGCTACAAAACTGCTATCTCAGTTTAAAACCAATGTTGAAGGTGAACTATTTCCCTTAAAGGGACTATCCCACCTTAACATTATATTTGAGTTGAGTTGAATAGCCATTTATATTTGAGTTGAATAGCCATTTTGATGGCTTGACATTGCAATTAAGTATGGCAGCAGTTAAAACAACCACAATGATCTAATACAAAAGATATTCGAGTTTGATTTTGACATCTGTAAAAAAATAAGGCCCATGTGTATTTGAATAGGGCCTCTAAACCGACAGCGTCGTCCCTTTAGACAACTGGTAATGATAGTCGACTTGTTTTAAGGTCAGCCTTGGAATATTTCGTCTTCATTTCTCAATCCCCAGGTGGTTCGCAATCTAAGCCAATCTAGACACCGGATGGTTTGCTTTTTCTGCGCAATAGATGTCGACAAAAAATTGTGCCATACATTTGCCAGCACAAAGGATTTCCCTGGTATTAAAAAATCATATGCCGTCACCAACCCAACTTTCCGCTTAAAACTAAAAGTTGAATATCTTCCAAGATAAACAATTTTTTTTCGGAAAAAAAGTTCACGAACATGTTCAGCTGACCTCGTCTGGCATGCAGACATACAATTAAGTGTGATTCGACAACTTTCACAAAGGTGGGACAGTCCCTTTAAGTCAAACGAGTGGCAGAAAATGTTCCAAATTAAATATCTGTTATTAAGCTTGATTGATTTTGCCACTATTAATACAATGTACCTATACAAATTGACTGTTTTACAAATTTGTTCTCCACTTCAGGCTTTAAATTGTCAAATATAAATACAGATCGTGGTTTTTATTTGAGCTCTTAAGTTTGCTTAAAAGGTTGAGTTTCTGACAAAAAAGCACAAGACGAAGGAAGTAAGCGTTGAGTAAACAAGCTCCGTATACTCCGTCCAGCAAAGGAGCCGGTATAACCGTGCTGATTGTATCGACCTCCCCTGCACCGCACCCAAGGCCGTTTTAATGTGGCTGCAGCCAGCGGGGTCCAGCCGACCGACGGCGCGCCACCGGCAGTGACGCAGTAAACGGTCTGCCGCCAGACCCCTGTCAGGGACCCGCGGCCGCCAGACCCCTGCCAGGGACCCGCGGCCGCCAGACCCCTGTCAGGGACCCACAGCCGCCCAACCCCTGCCAGGAACCCGCGGCCGCCAGACCCCTGTCAGGGACCCGCGGCCGCCAGACCCCTGTTAGGGACCCGCGGCCGCCAGACCCCTGTCAGGGACCCACAGCCTCCAGACCCCTGCCAGGAACCCGCGGCCGCCAGACCCCTGTCAGGGACCCACGGCCGCCAGACCCCTGCCAGGAACCCCTGACTAGCTGAAATACCTCGTCACGGTCCCGAACCCCTCCTGCTGGGGTCCCGCGCTGATCGCTCACAAGACACTGCTGTTGCGCTACTCACGTGGTTGACGACGCTGGGGTTGGCTCCGGCCAGACACAGCAGGCTGGCGATCACGGGAAAGCCGTGCCAAACGGCCATATGCAGCGCCGTCTCCGCATGCTGCTTGGCGGTAACACAGGCACGCACACACACACACACACACACCCAGGGAGGAGCGAAGGCGGTCAGCGCAGGCCGGCAGGCGGGCAGGCAGGCAGCCGCAGGCAGGCACGGGGGCGGGACAGAGCCTCAGTGAACGGCCACGGGGAGGGAGCCGCTGGCTGTAAAGCTCATATTGGGTATTTGGGCTGGGCATTTGGAGGCTTTGGTACATAATTTTGGTGGCGAGCTCAGCTCGCGGTTCAGAGGTTTTCTGTGCTTTCGCTTCGAAGAGGCTTTGCGGTGTTCCGCTGCGTTCCGCTGCGTTCGGTTCTCGTGCCGGCATGGTCGGTGCCTTCAGCATTTACCGAACATTGTTAACGGTCATATTATCCTCTATGCTGTGTCAACGACAATGTTCAATCACCGAAGAAAAATTATCATTTACCCGAATGACGGTATTGAGTGGAGTATTTCCAAGAGCATGATAGGTAGCTCGAATGAAAGATATAAAAAAACAGCCGTTTACTGGGACACTGTCGGAACGAAAATAAGGAACCAAAAATAATACAGCAAACAAGGAAAACAAAATCTAGCAATAAAATAGCATTAGCACATGCATTACAAATAAGGTAAAATATGAGCAAACACGAAAACTCAACCTATGCTTGAACACAGGGAAATAAATTAGCCAACTAGGTGATTGTGGAAGTATCAACAGCAACAAAAACTAAAAATATGAATTGATAACAACTTAGATTCACTGATATGCTTGACAAGCCATGCATTGCTGCCATCAAATCAGTTGACCATTCCATACGGATCACACAGGTCCTCTAAATATATCGATTCCGAAGCAGCGCATCTAGCGGGCCGATCTGAAGCTCCAGTGCAGCCGGTTGCCAGCAGATGGCAGCATACTCACGTCGTCCTGGATGTCGAGGTTGGTGTGCGCCTCACACAGCAGCTGCACCACTGCTGTGTGACCGTACCGGCAGGCCACGTGCAGAGGTGTCTCACCGTTCTGCCGGTCAGTGACGCGAAATTCGGTCAGAGACAGCGCTGTGCTGGCGTTCAGTGGCAGGAGATTCGGTTAGGGACAGCGCAGCTCCGCGGGCCACTAACAGCAGACCGTTGAGCCAGGCCAGCTCTGCCGGCCATTGACAGGAGATCCGGTTAGAGACAGCGTAACTCGCAAAAGTCCCAGTGTAGTACTGCTGACAATTGTAAGCTGAATATTCTCTCCGACGGGAATGTCCCGCAGTCTCCAGGGATGATCACCGATTACCAGCCCGTATTACGCGGCGTTCATACACGGCAATCCATCTCCATGGGATCCTGGTTGACGAAGCCTCTGGCCGACAGTTCAGTGGTCTGCCCACTCCCCAGGGATGTCTATAAAGGAGCCGGTTGCTTGGCGGGCTGTGCTGACGTGGTGGCTACATCGTCACGCCACTAGGCGTGCCGATATCAAGGCAGTCGAGCTCTTTTGGACGCTCCTAGGCGTTCCTGATGGCAGCTAGAGGAATGGGTGCAAGTCCGAACATTTATTAGCTGAAATAATTTTGTCCGGCAAGACATAACAATGAACGACCTGAAATGCGGCCACATGGACAGGGTCAATAGAGAACAAAACAACTGCTGTTACTCGAAGACGGAAAATGTGGAAAGAAAGTGCGCTGGAATCTGGACTATGATTTAGAAACATTTTGGAAGTTGGCAATGAATGCGAGGAAAATATATCCACATCAGAGATGTGATGATCCTAATTCATATCGTTGTTTCTAGCACAGGATGGGTATTGGGTAACTACTAACTAGTAACTACTAACATATGCTAAAGAAATCAACCTTGGATGAAAGCTGATCTCCGTTCAAAATAACAAGATAGGCCACATTCAATTCGAAAATGTGATTAACGGTAGAAGTTAGGCCAGAAGACTAAGTTTTTATTAGTACTTCTCCGGTTACCGATGCGCACAATGCAGACTAATAATAACAATAATAATAATAATAAAATAATATATCGCTGTGAGTGCGACTCGCTCTGCGCGGGTTTATTATTTTGCGCCGTTTTGTTTGTTTCACCCAGTAAACTTGACAAGACATTTCTTCGTCACACATCAAGTTAATTCCGGCGTGACGGGGCCGCCAGTCGTGACGCCACCATCAGACCGGCAGACAGGGCGTGACGGTAAGACTGTGTCAAACCGTGACTTCGTGACGGCGTGGGCCGACACCAGTCACGTACCGTGACGCCGGCTGTGCTCCTCTAACGTCTTACATTAATTAGCCTCTGGTCTTTTTGGGAGATGTGTACTGCTCTGTAAGTGGCTTTTAGCTAACAGCATCTCGCCTAAAGCGGGCCGCACACTGCGCCATTCGGCGCGTGTCCGCTGGCGGAATGTCGCAAAAAACTGGTCCGGACGAGCTTTTTCTGTGCTGAACACCCCGGAACGGCGGAATTTCGCAGTGACGCCGAATGGCGCAATGTGCGGCCCGCTTTAGACGAGATGCTGTTAGCTAAAATCCTAGCCACTTACAGAGTGGTACACATCTCCCTGCGATCTGCGAAAGGCACATGGCTCCCGCTGGCTTCTAGCGCCTCGCCTAATGCGAAAAACACATAGGCTCCCGCCGTCTTCCGGAACCGGTGTTTGCTCGCTTAAAGCTGCGCTTTCAGCAGCCTTGCTGAGCTTGCATTAACCCGTGCGGTGCTGGGTCTCCATCCGAACGTGCGGTGCTGGGGTCTCCATCCGAACGTGCGGTGCTGGGGTCTCCATCCGAACGTGCGGCGCTGGGGTCTCCATCCGAACGTGCGGTGCTGGGGTCTCCATCCGAACGTGCGGTGCTGGGCTCTCCATCCGAACGTGCGGTGCTGGGGTCTCCATCCGAACGTGCGGCGCTGGGGTCTCCATCCGAACGTGCGGTGCTGGGGTCTCCATCCGAACGTGCGGCGCTGGGGTCTCCATCCGAACGTGCGGCGCTGGGCTCTCCATCCGAACGTGCGGTGCTGGGCTCTCCATCCGAACGTGCGGTGCTGGGGTCTCCATCCGAACGTGCGGTGCTGGGGTCTCCATCCGAACGTGCGGCGCTGGGGTCTCCATCCGAACGTGCGGCGCTGGGGTCTCCATCCGAACGTGCGGTGCTGGGGTCTCCATCCGAACGTGCGGTGCTGGGGTCTCCATCCGAACGTGCGGTGCTGGGGTCTCCATCCGAACGTGCGGTGCTGGGGTCTCCATCCGAACGTGCGGCGCTGGGCTCTCCATCCGAACGTGCGGTGCTGGGGTCTCCATCCGAACGTGCGGTGCTGGGGTCTCCATCCGAACGTGCGGCGCTGGGGTCTCCATCCGAACGTGCGGTGCTGGGGTCTCCATCCGAACGTGCGGTGCTGGGGTCTCCATCCGAACGTGCGGTGCTGGGGTCTCCATCCGAACGTGCGGTGCTGGGGTCTCCATCCGAACGTGCGGTGCTGGGGTCTCCATCCGAACGTGCGGTGCTGGGGTCTCCATCCGAACGTGCGGCGCTGGGGTCTCCATCCGAACGTGCGGTGCTGGGGTCTCCATCCGAACGTGCGGTGCTGGGGTCTCCATCCGAACGTGCGGCGCTGGGCTCTCCATCCGAACGTGCGGCGCTGGGGTCTCCATCCGAACGTGCGGTGCTGGGGTCTCCATCCGAACGTGCGGCGCTGGGGTCTCCATCCGAACGTGCGGTGCTGGGCTCTCCATCCGAACGTGCGGTGCTGGGGTCTCCATCCGAACGTGCGGCGCTGGGGTCTCCATCCGAACGTGCGGCGCTGGGGTCTCCATCCGAACGTGCGGCGCTGGGCTCTCCATCCGAACGTGCGGTGCTGGGGTCTCCATCCGAACGTGCGGCGCTGGGGTCTCCATCCGAACGTGCGGTGCTGGGGTCTCCATCCGAACGTGCGGCGCTGGGGTCTCCATCCGAACGTGCGGCGCTGGGGTCTCCATCCGAACGTGCGGTGCTGGGGTCTCCATCCGAACGTGCGGTGCTGGGGTCTCCATCCGAACGTGCGGTGCTGGGGTCTCCATCCGAACGTGCGGCGCTGGGGTCTCCATCCGAACGTGCGGCGCTGGGGTCTCCATCCGAACGTGCGGCGCTGGGGTCTCCATCCGAACGTGCGGTGCTGGGGTCTCCATCCGAACGTGCGGTGCTGGGGTCTCCATCCGAACGTGCGGCGCTGGGGTCTCCATCCGAACGTGCGGTGCTGGGGTCTCCATCCGAACGTGCGGTGCTGGGGTCTCCATCCGAACGTGCGGCGCTGGGGTCTCCATCCGAACGTGCGGTGCTGGGGTCTCCATCCGAACGTGCGGTGCTGGGGTCTCCATCCGAACGTGCGGCGCTGGGGTCTCCATCCGAACGTGCGGTGCTGGGGTCTCCATCCGAACGTGCGGCGCTGGGGTCTCCATCCGAACGTGCGGTGCTGGGGTCTCCATCCGAACGTGCGGTGCTGGGGTCTCCATCCGAACGTGCGGTGCTGGGGTCTCCATCCGAACGTGCGGCGCTGGGGTCTCCATCCGAACGTGCGGTGCTGGGGTCTCCATCCGAACGTGCGGCGCTGGGGTCTCCATCCGAACGTGCGGCGCTGGGGTCTCCATCCGAACGTGCGGCGCTGGGGTCTCCATCCGAACGTGCGGTGCTGGGGTCTCCATCCGAACGTGCGGCGCTGGGGTCTCCATCCGAACGTGCGGTGCTGGGGTCTCCATCCGAACGTGCGGCGCTGGGGTCTCCATCCGAACGTGCGGCGCTGGGGTCTCCATCCGAACGTGCGGCGCTGGGGTCTCCATCCGAACGTGCGGCGCTGGGGTCTCCATCCGAACGTGCGGCGCTGGGGTCTCCATCCGAACGTGCGGCGCTGGGGTCTCCATCCGAACGTGCGGCGCTGGGGTCTCCATCCGAACGTGCGGTGCTGGGGTCTCCATCCGAACGTGCGGTGCTGGGGTCTCCATCCGAACGTGCGGCGCTGGGGTCTCCATCCGAACGTGCGGCGCTGGGGTCTCCATCCGAACGTGCGGTGCTGGGGTCTCCATCCGAACGTGCGGTGCGGGGGGGGGAGAGTAAATTTTACCCCCCCTCGTATCTTCCGAACCAATAACCGCAGCGAGACGCGCAAGGCGGCGATCGAAAGCTCTCAGTGAGAAGAATCTAACGCATGCCCGGAATTATTAACATAAGGTCACATGTCAGGTCACGGTCAGGTCAAGTGTCAAAATTTAAGTATTTGGGTTTTTGGGCTATACTTTCCATCCAAAGCCTTGTATTGCAACTATTATCTCACAAAGTGCTCCCAAATGTATAATGCATCTCCCGCATAAGTAAAAGTGAAATTTTAAGCAAAGGTTAAGGTCAAGGTCAGGTCACAAAAGGTCACAGGTCTACGAAAGCCATGCGACACATGTTGTATGGGTTATTTTACACGTATAATTCGATAGAAGCAGCCATTTTCACAGCCTGACACCATATAATCGCCCTCAGGTCAAGGTCAGGCCACAAATAAGGTCAAAATTTGAAATGGATTAATCTAAATAAACATTGCATGTTTCTAGACTAGTTTTGTCTTCGAAACACAGTGGTGGCATTTATTTGTCTGTATCTGGTCAGTAAAAGCCAAAAAACGCAATAAAAAAAAATGACGTCATGAGTTACTTATTCTTAGAGAGCCATAAGTCAGTCAAAAATAAAGAAATTGCTTTGAAATTTGGTTTGAACATCGTTCATACTCGGCTCTCTAATATATCTTCCGGTTTTTTGAAAATTTGCAAACAAAACACTTTTGTGGAAATTCTTCCCCAAAAATCTTTTTTTTTTTGCATTTTTGGGGGTCAAAAACCCAAAATTTTGAACATCTGAGATAACCATGTTAAGGACAATGTTATTTCCTTTATTTTGACGCCTTTTATTTGCGATTTGCATCAACACGCTATTTTCTACCTTTTTTCAAACATTTAACGTTTTTTTTCTCACCAAAAACGACATGACATGACGTCACTAAAACGTCATTATCTCCTCAAAATTTTCACGAATTTCAACAAAATTATAACACAAGATGTAGAATTGATGCACCATAAGGTATCGCAAGTTTCACTTCGATATCTGTCATAGTTTTCAAGTTATGGAGAAAATCCGGGAGGGGGGGGGTAAAATTTACCCCCCCAGCGCCGCGCGGGTTAACATACCCAATAAGAGTGCGAAGGGTGTGGCACGAGTTGTATATAATCACCACTTTATATGTCGTCTCGGTCGTCTGCTGGAGATAAGAATGGATTGATTTCGCTTGATCACAACAGCTGTGATGTGAAGTGGAAGCAAGTTTGATATAAAATATCGTTTAGTACAGGGACGTAACCAAGGGGGAGCAGGGCCATTTTCCCCCGAGCAATCCAATTTACACTAGATAAAATGCGATTCTGCTGACGACCCGACCCCCCCCCCCCGCCCCGGTCAACAACATCTCGCTGACGGCTGACGGCCCGCTACCCTCCCCTCCCGCTCAACAACTTTTTGGAAATACGTCACTCACTGGATTTGCCCCCCCCCCCTCCACAAAAAACACGGCTAGATCCGCCCCTGGACACCGCTGGTGCCTCCTCCCAGCCGTACCACTGCCATTGGTGATGTTGCCCCCCCCTTATCAGCCGTCTGCGGCCGCCAGTGCAGTAAGGTCGCGCTGGCGGTCCACAGGAGGACCGGTGACGTCACTCTGGCAGCTCACGGACGGCGTACATGTGAGCCATAACGAACGGCCGGCTGAATAAACCAACCCTCCGCTGGGATGTGGTTCTTCGCTGCCCCACAGATCGGCAATCTAATTAACGAAAACATGGTAATGTGAAGCACCACGAATCCCCGACTCCAAGTCACCGCCATGCCTTGGTTCGTAGCACAGCCACACTGCAGTGGATAATTCGCTTACATTCGTAGTTATCCGAAAATATTATAGATATTTTACCTTAAGCGTATTGCTAATGAATTCGGACGAACATAACTAAGGCGATGATCAAACGATCTTCATTTAGCGTTGTGACTTGTGACGTTATAACGCAATTTCTCCTGTCCAGGATGTTCATAAAAGCAGTGAACTCAATTTGCTTCCTTGCTAACGCTCTAGGAATTACCCTTAGTTTTCCACTATTGTTATGCTGCCAAAATACAGCCCAAAGTTTATACTGGGACCACCTTTTAAAAATTGCCATAATCTATAAGAACAAATTCTGCAAAGGAGCATTGTGAACGAATTCCGAGAGTAAGCTGGCCCTAAGAGTCGCGCACGATATTCTGAGAAGTCCATTACCTTGTTCCTGTTGTTGATGTGCACGCCCTCCCGGATCAGGTAGTTGAGCACGGCCGAGTGGCTGTGTCGGGCCGCCCAGAACGCCGTGTTGTCTCCGTTGCTGTCGGTGTGGTTCAGGTTCGCTCCCTTGGCGCGCAGCACGCGCACCACCTCCAGCTGACCGATACCGGCCGCCACATGAAGTGCAGTCTCGCCGTGCTGTCAACAGATGGCGGTAGGTTAGCGCTGACCGAGACCGGCCGCCGCGTGAAACGCAGTCTTGCCGTGCTGTCAACAGATGGCGGTTGGTTAGTGCTGACCGAGACCGGCCGCCGCGTGAAAAACAGTCTCGCCGTGCTCTCAACAGATGGCGGTAGGTTAGCGATGACCGAGACCGGCCGCCGCGTGAAACGCAGTCTCGCCGTGCTGTCAACAGATGGCGGTAGGCTAGCGCTGACCGAGACCGGCCGCCGCGTGAAGCGCAGACTCGCCGTGCTGCCAACAGATGGCGGTAGGTTAGCGCTGACCGAGACCGGCCGTCGCGTGAAGCGCAGACTCGCCGTGCTGCCAACAGATGGCGGTAGGTTAGCGCTGCCCGAGACCGGCCGCCGCGTGAAGCGCAGTCTCGCCGTGCTGCCAACAGATGGCGGTAGGCTAGCGCTGACCGAGACCGGCCGTCATATGTGACGCGAAACGCAGTCTCGCCTTGTTGCCAACAGATACGTGTAAGTTATTGCTGATGCTGAATGCTGGCCTAGGTCAGCCGGCACATACGACGCCAGCGAGCTGATTTATATTCACTCACCCAGGAGACTTGCAATATCGACGGATAAACTGAATTGTGAGTAGTTAGTAGTTACACAGTTCTGATACATCAACCGTATGGCGTGGCTCGGATCCGATTTGATCCCGACTTTAAGTCGGATATCAGATTGAATCCTGCTGGGTTCCATCGACCCAACGACTAGGTTAACTAGGTTAGGTTATTATCAAACTAGCAAACTAGGTTATTTGCTGATATAAATTGCGAGTCATAATATGGCCAGTATAACAAACAAATCCGACCGAGGGGCGAGATGGAGACAGTTTTCCACATGGCAGTTCTCTACGGGCCGGGACGCGAACCATCAGCGCGGAACAATGCGGACAGTGGTTTGGTAATTCAGGCTGACACGTCAGGTTCCGGATCGCCGCTGTAGTGGAAAATCACGGCTCGAGTCTGAGCCGACGCCCGCCGGCGGCATAATATGGTTCCCAGGCACCGGGCCTCGTCACACATATCGCGTTATAACGAGCCACGACAGTGTTTCTGGAATGCAAAATGCCCATGATAAATCGGATTGAAAATCGCTTTCTAACATGGTACTTATGACTCGCAATTTATCTCAGCAAATAACCTAGTTTGCTAGTTTGTTAATAACCTAACCTAGTTAACCTAGTTAAGCTAGTTTGTATGCAATGCCGCACGATTTAGTGCATATTTTATGCCTACTAATCTCCAAGTTTTTTGATTATTAAACAACTGGGTTGGACTGTGAAGAAATGGAAAGCATGGTTTCGGTAAAGCATGTAATAATGACTTGATAATGTGAGGTACCAGTGCTCATTCTAACCACCGTCGCTGGTCCACATGTCGCGGCGCGGGTCCCCTAACACACTGCAATGACGTTACCACAGTGTACCCATGGTTCGCGGAACGGGCAACCTAAACATTCACAACCTTTGCACTACCACCAATTTGTGCATTGTCACCAATCGACCCAGCTGCCCGCTAGTCAACATGGGCGTTGACATAAGCATGCAGTCTGCTCACAGAGTGGCCCCGTTTCAACCGTGCAGACTGGAGTGGCCATGGCGGAAGATACCACCTGTTATCAGCAGCGACAGTGAGCAATGCAAGTGCTGTTGTGCGCTGAAAGGAGGACTTATTCCGTTTCCTAACAGCTGTGCCTGACGCGAATAAATGACGGCATAAAATGCTTGCTCATTGCGAACACGTGCATATATTGGTGCTTAACTTCTTCGGCGAGAAACTCGCTCCCATGGTACGACCCGGTCTGTCTCACTGCCATAGCTGCTTCAAAAGCACAACTTGGTCGGCGCTTGCAGGACAAGTTTGCGAGTTTGTTTCTCGCAGTTTAGGCTCTGGAAAACACTCCGCAGTACGTCCCCAGGCGGGTATAACAAACCAGGTCTGGACAGATGCCAGGTCTGGGCTCCTCCCGTATCGCCGCCGCCGCCGCAGCTGCCGTTCTGCGGTTGGCCGCTGCCGCCGCCGCCGGCCGGCTCGGTTCCCACTTCCCACTTCCCACAGCCTTCCCGTCGCGTGTGCTGCTTGGCCGGACCGTCGGAGCGGATGGGGAAGGGAGCGCTGGTCACGTGACATGCGCTGCAGCACCGACTACGAAGGGGGAAGGCGGCTGTTTGTTTCGATCGGTTCTGCAGCATCGCGTGTGTTTCTCCGGACAGGAGCTAGACGCCCCTGCACCGGCTGTGAGGTATCCCGTCTCCATGGTAACCTACTCTGCTATCCACCGCACCAGCTGTATATTGTTTCTGAGGCAGCTTGATATATGTGCCAGGTGCTGCCGTCGGCGCCGCGACTGAAGGATGGACCAGAAACGGCAGCCTGTTCAGCAACAAGTTCCGTACCGCGAGAAGATAGCGCAATACGTCATCGCCGTCATCGCCGATACGTCATCAAGATACGTCATCGCCGGCCGCAGCTCAGCAACTCGCACATTTACGAGCTTCATCTTGAATACCATATTGGACCTCAGATGATTTGTAACGGCCACTGGTCAACTTATGAGCAAAGGTTCAGGAGACGTTCCTTTCATCACGAGGTCTCAACAATTCACAACCTGTGTTATCACAAAGACTTAATATTTCACCACCAATGGGATCCTGCAATGAACTTTCCAACCACCCCGTAATTTCCAGGTGACATTTTTGACATTATTTGCGCGGCGGCGGCGATGGCGGCGGCGGTGCGGGGTCATTTTCTGCAGGACATCCATCATCCGAGGGCGCCATTAAACGCGACTCGCCTCTCAGGGGCTCGTCCATCACCGGCTGATGTGACGCACCATATACGCCGCGGCGGGTGGGCGGGGTAAATGAGTCGAACAGAGGGCGGCCCGGCGACCAGGCCTGCCCTTCACCACACACACACCCACGCACACGCACACGCACACGCACACGCACACGCACACGCACACGCACACGCACACGCACACGCACACGCACACGCACACGCACACGCACACGCACACGCACACGCACACGCACACGCACACGCACACGCACACGCACACGCACACGCACACGCACACGCACACGCACACGCACACGCACACGCACACGCACACGCACACGCACACGCACACGCACACGCACACGCACACGCACACGCACACGCACACGCACACGCACACGCACACGCACACGCACACGCACACGCACACGCACACGCACACGCACACACACACACACACACACACGCACACACACACACACACACACACACACACACACACACACACACACACACACACACACACACACACACACACACACACACACACACACACACACACACACACACACACACACACATACAGAGAATACACTGCAACCGGACAGCCGACGGCAGATCGCCGGTGCTGATATACAGTGACAGAGAAACGGCCACTGTCCACCAGGCAATGCCACAGAAAATGATGATTAATGGTCTCTGGGAGTTGTGTTTCCGCGGCTTCCCGTGTTGTTTTCGCGGCTGTTATACGCACTTCCCAATTGAACTTAGAAAATATCCATCACTTTATAGACGTGAGATAAAACTGGAGGCAGGCTAAAGGGAAAGCAGTGAGTATTTTTTCATAAGAATTTTCAACCCAACAAATTGTTTCCATTCTAAAATAACTGCCAAAGCGACACCACTTCACCTTTACCGTTATTTCTTATCTCCACGCCAAGTACCGAGGCATGGACGCTCCCTCTTTCCTCGTCCATCCCGGGTATGGTCTCGCCACCTCCCCTGCGCTCACAGCTCTCCGGATACGGCTCTGTGTAACAGTCACGTCCAGTCGGAGCCGGAGATACGGGCCACTTAGATAAGGCGCAGCGGCCGTTCGCCAGCGTCGCAGGGCAGTTACCACTATCTGTAACCCCTCGCGGGTCACAGGGTCGCAGGGAAGTTATCACTATATGCAGCTCCTCGCGGGCGGCCGGGAGGCAGCCTTTGGTGCCACCACCGTCCTCCGTCCTCCTATGCTGGAGGCTAAGGTGCCTGTCCAGTGGAGAAAACGACGAAGAGGACCAGTCCGCTAACGGATGGTGACGATCCATTAACTCCTAAATCACTCAGCCAGTGTGACATGGGACGCAGTTTATGGCGCGAGGAGACGACATGATAACATGGAGGTCAAACGCTGGTCGGTGGGCCATAGGGCACGTGCCACCCTGCAAGGAAACAGCAGTAAACAATAAAGTGTTGACAGTTTACGGCTGAGACGTCGGACCTATAAACCATGGCACACGGGTCACTGTGGCTGGGTAGGACGTGACCGCAGGTCGTAGTTCATTGTTAGGACATTAGGCGGCTCAGCGCGGTATTGAACCCATCACAGCAAGGTCGACGGAGAGGTCAACGATTTTCCAAATATAGCGTTGGCGAATTGAAATCCCGCTGGTGACATTCCAAGTTATCAGGAACAGAAACAGAAACGAAGCCCGTTGAGCAAGACGCGGAAAGGGAAGGTAACCCTGGGAAACACGCGAGGGAATGTGAGTTTGAAATACTGCCTTATTGAAGTGGAAGTGACCTTTAGATACGGCACTAACTTTGCGTAGCTCCGTTTCGAAGCGCTCCTATACTGCGGTGAAGTTCAGACGCCCTGCGATCAAACTTTGCACACTGCACAGTTAATGCTTGTATGCAGCCATGAATGTATGCCTAACTATCCACATAGTACCTTGACATGCAATATAACTTAGTCAATACTTCGAACGTGCACGACACAAAGTACATTTAGTAATTGTTTCATGTTGTTTCATGCATTTAAAAATTAAATGTCAGTTTGAGTAAAAGCCTGCTGCTGACTTTCTGCGTGACCTATTCTATGTTTGACACTGAAGAGAGCGGCGAGTCTGGGGAAACGTTTATGTATATAACCGCGTTTCACTCTTCATTTTGTGTCACATTCTAGGGCGCGATCTCATATTGACTCAAACGTCTCTGGGGGTGCTGCTGCTGCTGCTGGGGCTGTTGCTGGGGCGGGAAAAGAGTCTGGCGAGCGCATTTACCAACTGAGCTACGGAGAGCTGCTTGGACCATAAATGGATTGTGCCCCCCCCCCCACCCCCACCCCCACACACATACATCGCTTTGGACAGATCTGGGGCCCGAGGCACATGCCTAGACCACACCAATGTCCTAATATTGCGCGATCACATATTGGAAGTATGTCATGAATGTGTCTTATTCAGCTAAGTTTGCGTTGTCCGGTTAATGATTTTGGGATATAGGTAATGTATCTAATTTGGCAATGCGCTAACAGTGTGGTGACGCAGATGCAGCTAGTTCTATGTCGATGACGTCAATCTTCTGCTTCATATGAAGCCTTCCAAGATGCTGCTGGTAACGTAATGTTATAGTGGCATCCAGGCAGAGACCGGAATCCATGGCAACCAAGACGAAGCCAGACGAGACCAGGGGCTGGGCTGGGCCCGAACCCCCACTACAGCAGAGCTGCTTCTCACCTTGTTGGCGACATTGGGGTCGATCTTGGCCATGTTGAAGAGCTCCTTGATGCCGGCGATGTTACCCTCCTCGGCGGCGCAGAACAGCGCCGAGACCACGAAGTTCTCATCCTGCCAGACACCACAGGTGGGACACACACGGTTAGAATACAGGGCTGTATGGCTGGCAGAATTGAGAGGTGGTATTCTGCATTGTATGGCTGGCAAAATTGAGAGGTGACATTCTGTATTTTGATACTCGACCTTTAACTATAATCATAGGCGTACACAAGGGGGGGGGGGGCAAACGGGTAAATTGCCCCCCTGAAGGTCTGTACGTGCCCCCTTTGGTCGAAAAAATGAATGCTTTTTTGATTTTTTTAAAAGAGAAAAATGGTGAAAAAGTGCCCTTTAAAATATAATGGGCCAAATCCGGTGTTTTTTTTTTTGGTGGGGGTACTTTATGCCCCCCTGAGCAAAAAATTACCCCCTCCTGGAGTAAATCCTGGGTACGCCACTGACTATAATGCGAGTAATGTTGGGTAAGTGTTTATTATTTAGAATGCAGAACCGTCAGATTTGTAGCGACGGCGATACTAAGGATCGGGATGAGGTGTTGTGCAAAAACATTGTTATACTGTTTTTTTTAAAATCACAAAGCGGTGCAATGCGTATCGAACATATCTGCTGGAACCACCATATCAAATAATTTCGCGATTACCAACAATCCAGAAGGAAAATAGGAAATGGTGCCATCTCCCATAAGTATTATTACTCATGTGTACCCAGAGTCATTGACGAGCCACACTGGGCCTCGCTAGCCATGAAAATAACGAGCAACGAACATTAACCCGCCATTGGCTGTGGGAGGGGGGGGACGTATTTCGCCCCCCTGACGAACTTTCGCAATAGCTCAAACACTAATAGCGCTATCGACGTGAAACTTCGAGTACCTTCTCCTACATCAATTTTACGTCTTCTGTGCAAAAATAAAGAAATTTCGTCCACATAAATAGAGATATAGCAAATTGAGTGACGTCACTACACACGAGTTTGACAAAAAATTCAGCTAAACTTCAACAGACCATACAATGCCATATTTTGAGCACAATGCAATCCCAAGACGCCACAAAATAGCGAATGACAAGGACTAAAACATGGCTATTTCGAATGTTTGAAAATTTTGGTTTTTGAACCCCCAAAAACCTTTTTAATGCCCACAAAATCAATATTTTTCTCTCAAAGATATTGAAAAAAAACGGAATATATGTCAGAGAACCACATATGGGCAACTACCATACCAAATTTCAAAATGATATCACCATTTTTGACTGACTTATGGCAACTCCTGTCAATTCATTTAAATGGCAATTCATTTAAAGTATGGGTAACTCATATTTTTAAATTGCGTTGTTTTTGCTTTGAGTGACGAGATACAAAGAAATAAATGCCAGCACTGTATTTCTGAGACAAAACTGGTTTAGAAACATGCCTTTTTTATTTAGATTAATTAATTTCAAATTTTGGCCTTATGTGCCTGACCTTGACCTTATATGGTGTCAGGTTGTGAAAATGGTTGCTACTATCGAATTATACGTGTACAATATCCCTAAAACATATGTCGCATGACTTTCGTAGACCTCTTGCCAATAGTGACCTTTTGTGACCTGATCCTTGACCTTGACCGTTGCCTACAATTTCACTTTTGCTTATGCGAGAGATGCATTATACATTTGGGGGCACTTTGTGCGATAATAGTCTCAATCTAAGTCTTTGGATGGAAAATATGACCCAAAAACTCAAATATCTCAATTTTTACCTTCGAACTGACCGTGACCTGACATGTGACCTCAATTTGACACTTTCGAGTATGCTTTAGATTCGTCTCATTGAGAGACGAATCCCCCCTCCCCCGCCAATGGCGTTCGGCTGAGACCCCAGCCAATGCCGGGTTAACAGTAAATGACGCCACACGTGGCCCGACACGTGTAGGTGTACCGCCACCCCAGCCCCGTCTGCACCCCACCCTATCCCCCAGTCTGCTGACACAGTGTGCAGCGGCGTCCTGGGGGCGGGCGGCGGGAACGACCCAGGTGCTGAGTGGCGCGGCACCGGGCCACGCTGTCACGGACCGTGGGCGCCGACCGGGAGCGGTCCGCGGCCGACCCACGAGACGGTGAGGCCGTCCGACCCACGAGACAGTGAGGCCGTCCGACCCACGAGACGGTGACTGACGCTGTCCGACCCACGAGACGGTGACTGAGGCCGTCCGACCCACGAGACAGTGAGGTCGTCCGACCCACGAGACAGTGAGGTCGTCCGACCTACGAGACGGTGAGGCCGTCCGACCCACGAGACGGTGACGCTGTGGAAAATACCGGCCACCCAGGGCAAATACCCACATCGATAGGGAAGCGGAGAAGGCTGACGCATACAGCTGAAGAGTTAATTACACAGCTTTATCGAACCGACTGGCAATACCTGAAGAGTATCCCATACATGATGATAATTGCTACACCATCAGCCACAAGCTGGTCGGATGCTTCGTCAGCGTTTCGAATTTTGCCCATCAAGCGGGCTTCGCCGTGGCAGCAAAGGACTTGCTGATAGCGGAAGGTTTCCTGACGACGTTGACCGCCGTTAACTGATGCCACCAGACCTTGTGATCGATTCAAACATACACCGGTGCTGCTGTTCTGGTCACTCAGCTGATGGTCGGTCGCGTGCCGCTGTCTGACAATGCCCAGTAATGGAGCGGCGTAGTGCGATCATGTGTTCTGATCACACCTGTCAGCCCGGGAGTGCCGGAGCCTAGCAGACCGGACCAGACTGGGCAGCTGTGGGCCGAGCTAAATCGGCAGCGAGCCTGCGAGCTGCGTGTAGCGGCTCTCCCGGCCACGCCGGACGGAACTACCCAGCCTGAGACCTCCTGCCGGACACTGTCGGCGGAAATTATTCATTTTCATGGAGGTATTCTCGGCGAGCCGTTCTCCAGTTGCGCCCAGCCGTTGGCTGTGGGCATATGGGGCTCGCTGGAACTGCCTGCTTTCAATTTACGCAGCTGAAACGGCCCAGAGCCCCGTTATACTGGAAATGATCGCCGGAAGAACGAAAAATGGCGCCGTGAATTTCCCATGCGAGGCCCGAGGATGGCGAGCGGTTACTGGCCTCGGACCGAGGCGGGACGGGCCTGGTCGGGGCTGCGACTCCACACCTGCTGACCCAATCTTACCAAGTGCCGTGATCGCACCCAATCTTACCAATGCCGTAGTACGACATTGGTACGGCATTGGTGCGCCGGCCTGCAAAACTTCTGAAAACCGGAATCGAACCGGGTACATCTAGCGTTCTTTAGTCTAGCGTTCTCCCGACTGAGCTATTTCGATAATGGCCTTGAACAAACCAAACGCCGTGGTTCTCTAAGTGCGGCATTCTGAGCAATCCATTCACGGCATGCCGTACTTACTCATTCACGGCATTTGGTAAGATTGGGCCCAAACCAATCTTGGGTCTGGGCCTGGCGATCCGGTAGACTAAGATCGATGTGTAACCGGGTTGGTACGCATTTTATTATACTGTAAATGCGTGAGTGGGTGGGTGGAGTGGGGGGAGGGGGTAGACACTGACTCGACTGCTGCAGGTGGTGAGACAGACGGCAAGCCGGGCTACCCGAGTCTCAGGTGTTCACAGGTGCAGTTCAGTCTGTCACCACACAGTTCCCCAGGTGTGCATCCGTTCACCCTTCCCAAGTGTCCGCCGAAACACCGCCATGCTATGGGCGCTCAATGATACGGCTCGCAGCCCGGCACAGCGGGCTGGCGGTCGGCCCCGTCACGACATACCACAGACTCGCACGCCGTGAAGACGCTCAGTCCGGCGGCCGTCTCTGCGCCGCCACTGCCTCCTCCGCGCCGCCACTGACTCCACTGCGCCGCTAATGCCGCCAATTAACCGGCGGTCAGGGCGGCTCATGTCCGGAGCGCACGGGGAGCGCGGCGCCGAGCCGTGACGCTAGGACGTGCCGCCGTGCCGTGACGCTCCACCGTGACGGCATCTCGTCACGTGTCGCCGTAACATTCCGGAGGGCAGCGACCGTGGCGCCAGACGTCAGCAGGGGCGAGGCACGGCAGTGTCTGACCGCTGTTGTACTGCAGTTGGGCGATACTGTATGTGTGCGAGGGGGCTGCTGTCGTCCAGGGTAGGGCTTCCAGAGAGAAGTTTGCAGGGAGGACAGGCCAGCGTGAGGTTTCACGGTCAAGTTCAAAGGGAGAGCTTAACTGAGCACGCAGAGCGCTGTCGCTAACAGGCTCACTGTGTCGCATGACATGGCGAAGCCACGTGTGTGCGTGTGCGGACGTGTAGGCGAAGGTTGCCTGATGACGGTACACTTCCTAACGTGCTAAACAGTGTTGTGAAATCAGGCGGTGAGCCGATCAGGCGTCATAGCCGACCCCTGGCGGACACCGGCTGGGGTCGAGGCGTGCTGTGTGTGTGTTTTCTTGGGGCCCTCCTGCGTCACTATCGGCTCCTGGTGGACACCGGTCGGAGCCGGGGCGTGCTTTGAACGCGCTCTCCGTGCCTTTCTCCCGGAAATGTCAATAGGCTGCCCGGGTAAACATAAATATGCGTCACTTGTACGGCACCTGATGTACGCTGGAGGAGCGTGCTTTGTGTGCGCTCCCCGGACCCCACTGGGTCACGGTCGGTATCTAACGACTATCGGCAGGAGTCGGAGTGTGCCGTTTGCCAGAGGTGCCCTCCTAGCCCTTCTGCGTCATTGCCGGCCCCTGTCCGTCATCGGCCGAGGCCGGGTGTGCTGTGTGCGTGCTCTCCGGCCCTTCTGCGTCACTGGCGGCACGTGCAACGTGTTGGACTGGGCCGGAGCCGGTGAACCAGCCGGTGTTGTGTGTGAACCAGGGGTGCTCTGCGAACATCGCATCTGTCGCGGACAGTGGTGGGTCGCTGCCGTCAGGCCGCTCTCCCAGGACGGTCCGATGTCAGGCCGCTCTCGCAGGACGGTCCGATGTCAGGCCGCTCTCCCAGGACGGTCCGATGTCAGGCCGCTCCCAGGACGGTCCGATGTCAGGCCGCTCTCCCAGGACGGTCCGATGTCAGGCCGCTCCCAGGACGGTCCGATGTCAGGCCGCTCCCAGGACGGTCCGATGTCAGACCGCTCCCAGGACGGTCCGATGTCAGGCCGCTCTCCCAGGACGGTCCGATGTCAGGCCGCTCTCCCAGGACGGTCCGATGTCAGGCCGCTCTCCCAGGACGGTCCGATGTCAGGCCGCTCTCCCAGGACGGTCCGATGTCAGGCCGCGGATCCCAGGACGGTCCGATGTCAGGCCACTCTCCCAGGACGGTCCGATGTCAGGCAGCTCCCAGGACGGTCCGATGTCAGGCCGCTCCCAGGACGGTCCGATGTCCGACCACTCCCAGGACGGTCCGATGTCAGGCCTCTCTCCCAGGACGGTCCGATGTCAGGCCGCTCCCAGGACGGTCCGATGTCAGGCCGCTCCCAGGACGGTCCGATGTCAGGCCGCTCTCCCAGGACGGTCCGATGTCAGGCCGCTCTCCCAGGACGGTCCGATGTCAGGCCGCTCTCCTAGGACGGTCCGATGTCAGGTCGCTCTCCCAGGACGGTCCGATGTCAGGCCGCTCTCCCAGGACGGTCCGATGTCAGGCCGCTCCCAGGACGGTCCGATGTCAGGCCGCTCCCAGGACGGTCCGATGTCAGGCCGCTCTCCCAGGACGGTCCGATGTCAGGCCGCTCTCCCAGGACGGTCCGATGTCAGGCCGCTCTCCCAGGACGGTCCGATGTCAGGCCGCTCTCCCAGGACGGTCCGATGTCAGGTCGCTCTCCCAGGACGGTCCGATGTCAGGCCGCTCTCCCAGGACGGTCCGATGTCAGGCCGCTCCCAGGACGGTCCGATGTCAGGCCGCTCCCAGGACGGTCCGATGCCAGGCCGCTCCGATGCCAGGCCGCTCCCAGGACGGTCCGATGTCAGGCCGCTACCAGGACGGTCCAAGCCGGGCCGGTGGGGAGCCGGAAGCAGACGCCCGTCTGTCTGTCTCTGTCTGCCTGACTGTCGCGGTGGTCACACGGTCGGCTGGCTTTATTACGGTCGGAGGGACACCAGACACGTGCGGGAATTCCGGAATCGATGCCGGGCCCGTCCAAATGGCGTGTGCCGAATAGCGCAGTCGAATGAAATGAAGTAGTATATGAAATATATAAATACATGTCATCATGAAATCCATCAGACGAATGGATGTGCACCTGGATATATGATTAAAATGGTCATAAGTCAATCACCAGTCTGGTCACCGCTAAAAGATCTAGATCTTGCGGATTGTCTGGTTTCAACATCGCATCTAAAGCCAGCAGGTATGTTTTAAACGTGTTTTCGCATAGCTTCAGCCCTTTGGCGACAACTCCACATTTCTCCATCCGCTGGCAAATCCCCTTCATGGCGAGCTGAGTGTGCTAATGACATTACAGTCGGGTAATAATTCAGACGGATGTCGGTGACAGCTTTTCCCGCACTGAGCAGCTCAGGCAAAAGAGCTGCCAGCGCCGCTGCACAGCAGCGGACTCCGTTCCCCGACCAGGAAGCCTGCGGCGTCCCACCGCTTGATATAGCACTTCCAGGAGAATCCGAGCTGCACTAAAAGCAGCCGGCAGTGATACTCGGAATATCGTTATTGCGCATCACTGAAGCTGATTACATTCGTTTGCGGCCTTGTTAATCGGAAGGCTGAGTTACAAACTGATGGGTGCTTATTGCTTAACCCGCGCACTGCAGGGGGGTTGATTTCCGCCCCCTCAGGTTTTTCAAAGATAGCGAAAAAACGGCGGCGCACAGCGCCGCCGGGTTTTGATACACCTGTTAGGACATCAATTGCGCACACTTTGAAGAAAAAAATATGCTCGGGTCATCTCAGGTCAGTTCACCAGAGCAGGTCAAGTGACCCCACCACCAAAAATGTTTGCAGTTGTGCCAAAGCCAGAATTTTCACCGATCAGGTTGAAACTTACAGGATGTCATGAGGGCATCAGTACTTACAATTCGTTTATCTCGGAATTTTGATATCGGTGACCTAAGGTCAGGTCAATTTCGTAACCTCCCCATAATAAGTCAACGGGGAAATATACAAATGCTTCCTATTTCAAGGATATGCATGGTGCTAGTCCAATTACTTCTGGATCATGTTATTATAGGATATTCTTGATGATCCAAGTGTAAGTTTTGTTCAGTGACCCCTATTGGGTCATTTGAGGTCATGCGAGGTCACCATCACTTTTTTTTGTCAATAACTCTCGACATAATGCAGATAGAGAAGTAAAACAGACATCAATGTGTTTGTCTCGTCGAGACACGTTTTCCCATATGCAACATGCCCTACTTGGGTCACCATTTGACCTTGACCTTAGGTCAAATTGTTAAGTTGACTTAACAAGGTCACCATATATATCATTCAAAGCGCCTTGATAAGATAAACACAATGGCGTAAACAGTTTTCCGTTCTCTTTATTAAGTAGAAAGTTAATTTCAAAAAACGATTTAGCAAAAAAAACGGATTTTTTCCCCTTTTTGAACTCTGGAGCCTCAAATATTAACCTGAGATCAAATCTGAGGACACCCCAGCGATTACAAATTTCACTGACTGGCGTTTGCTTTTTACGTTTGTTTCTAACTATCATCGTTTCTGAGATATATGGGAATTTCTGGAGCGATGTCCTAAAACAGGAAAAAACTGGAAATTTGACCTTTGATGACCTCTGGTAACCTCAATTTTGACCTGTCTTAAAAAAACACTGAAATACTTTCGATAGAACATGTATGAAGCTATCAAATGCCTTTTTCCGCTTCTCGCTACGTTGCGTAGTTTTCGAGATCTCAGGGGGGGGGGGCGGAAATCAACCCCCTGCAGTTCGTGTTCGGCGCAAAGCCCCTGCAGTGCGCGGGTTAAAGAGGTATCTAGGCACGATCTGCTCGCGTTTTTTTTTGTCTGGAGAAATGCGCTCACCTACATTGCGATGCATAGGACGTACACTCCTGCACACATCACTTCATTACATAACATGAACCGCCACCGAAAAAAATATTTCCATCATTGTATCATCGACACTAATAACTTCTTCGATCTCCGATCGCGACTGAACCGCCGTCTGCTTTAAAAACCTGTCCTGCTACATGTAGATGAAGGCCGCTGGAGACTGGAGACACAGGTGGACGGGGCCGTTCCCGGCTCCACACAGGTGGACGGGGCCGTTCCCGGCTCCACACAGGTGGACGGGGCCGTTCCCGGCTCCACACAGGTGGACGGGGCCGTTCCCGGCTCCACACAGGTGGACGGGGCCGTTCCCGGCTCCACACAGGTGGACTGGGCCGTTCCCGGCTCCACACAGGTGGACGGGGCCGTTTCCGGCTCCACACAGGTGGACGGGGCCGTTCCCGGCTCCACAGGTGGACGGGGCCGTTCCCGGCTCCACACAGGTGGACGGGGCCGTTCCCGGCTCCACACAGGTGGACGGGGCCGTTCCCGGCTCCACACAGGTGGACGGGGCCGTTCCCGGCTCCACACAGGTGGACGGGGCCGTTCCCGGCTCCACACAGGTGGACGGGGCCGTTCCCGGCTCCACACAGGTGGACGGGGCCGTTCCCGGCTCCACACAGGTGGACGGGGCCGTTCCCGGCTCCACACAGGTGGACGGGGCCGTTCCCGGCTCCACACAGGTGGACGGGGCCGTTCCCGGCTCCACACAGGTGGACGGGGCCGTTCCCGGCTCCACAGGTGGACGGGGCCGTTCCCGGCTCCACACAGGTGGACGGGGCCGTTCCCGGCTCCACAGGTGGACGGGGCCGTTCCCAGCTCCACACAGGTGGACGGGGCCGTTCCCGGCTCCACACAGGTGGACGGGGCCGTTCCCGGCTCCACAGGTGGACGGGGCCGTTCCCGGCTCCACAGGTGGGCGGGGCCGTTCCCGGCTCCCACAGGTGGACGGCTGGCGCAGCCCTAACCGCAGCTCGGTCAGCAGACGGCTCACTCGGCCCGGGCCTGTCGCAACACTTCTCTCTCACGGCGGAAAAAAACCCGGCAAAAACGGACAACCGGCCGATTGTCGGGGAGTATTTAACTCGTTCTGTGAAAAACTGCCCGCAATTTGACGTCAAAATTCATGGCAGTTGCGGTTATCAGAGTTTTTGACGCAAGACATCCTGAACTTTTTCCAAAGCGGACATTCAGCGGTTTCCGATGGCCTAAAGTTTAGTTGTGCCATTTGGTCCCGTCTGCTGCTGTTGTAGTTCGTGGGGCCGCCGTGGCGTCAGAAACGGCGGATTGTCATCACAGCGTGGCCCGAGGACGGCAGATTGTCACCAAAGCCAGGTCGATATGTGTGTCGGCAGCGTAACGACGTGCTCTGATCGCCACCAATACTCCATTCAATCACCTTTAGGGCGCGTTCTTTGCGTCGATTCCCGCGGGGATTCCGGGAATCCCCGGGAAAGTGCGTTCTTGACTGTTTTCCGCGTCGGGAATTCCGCGCAGAAACGGGGAATTGGGAAAGCTGTCCCCGCCGGTCCCTGCCAGCAGTCGGCAAGATGGCGGCGTCCATGGGTGGCTCAATGTATACTTATGTCGGAAAATTCTAGCGGATACAGGTTTTTGCCATGCATTTGAACATGCTGAATTCAATGGTGCACATTCAAATTAATTTTGACAACGTTTAGGGGTCGCGAAAAATCTTTCGAAATGGCGGTTTTGCTCCTTTTCGGTTTAAATCGGGACATAATTGCGCAAAACACAAACTGTATAAATGTGGGATGCAGGGACGCATGAAACGAATATAACGGACATTCAGCTTTCGTTTAACGCTTTTCCCGAGTCTGTAGCACTTATGGTTGACTTTGTATACCCATCCATCTACATCAATATTTGTCCCCGGCGGCCCCGCCGACTGCGTGGGTTCAAATTAGAGCCCCTCATGGGACACATTTCCCCTATCCCTATCCAGCCCCTAGTTCGTTCCATCCCATTTAGCCAGACCCAAATCCGTTCCAATCCGAATTCATAATTGATGGGGCTCCCATTCCCACCCGTTTCAGCATATTTCACCTTTTGTGGTGCTAAAAAAATGATATGGTCTGTCCCAAACCCGTTCCAACCCGTTACATTTCCAAAAAAAATGCCCGATTCCCACCGATTCCCACCCATTTCCATCCCATTCCCATTCCCATATGGGATTCCCATTCCATGAAGGGCTCTAGTTCAAATCTCGCCGCGCGGTCTTTCAGCCGAATAGCGAAACTTTCGCCCGGGGTGCGGTCTCCTAAGGACGCAAAATGTTGCTTGGCTATTCCTTGTTCAAGTGAATGATGCCTTTTGAATTTCAATTAGGATCATATGAGAATATGAATGAAAACGTCTGCTAACCAGTACCTATACGTTGGTAAACATGTATTTTTTGGGTAAAATACGCGTATACCGACAATGAAACGACCGCACACTGGTGCGCACACAAAAGTAGGAGTTTCAAGAAGATGTCAAGCCACTGGCATTCGTCTGCATTCACATTCTCTCTAATCTACCTAAGCATATGAAAACTAAGACAACGGCATCACCCTATAAATCATGTATAAACCTCACCTCACCCTACCCTGATAAGGCGTATCCAGCTTACGTTTAACACCAGCGAGTCAGCTGAATGACTATCTACAACTTCAGTGTATGCAAACCATCCTACAAATGGCTCAACACTCGCAATTGTCTCGTATTAGTATAACACTCGGCCGTAATATTTAAAATCTAAAAAATGTTGTGCCACACACGTTACGTTGTTGGTCGTGACCTCAGCTATTGCCGACTTGTATCTGTGCCGTGTTATTATATTATTGGCGACTTGTATCTGTGCCGTGTCCACTATTGGCGACTTGTATCTGTGCCGTGTCCACTATTGGCGACTTGTATCTGTGCCGTGTCCACTATTGCCGACTTGTATCTGTGCCGTGTCCACTATTGGCGACTTGTATCTGTGCCGTGTCCATTATTGCCGACTTGTATCTGTGCCGTGTCCACTATTGCCGACTTGTACCTGTGCCGTGTCCACTATTTGGACACTGGTGGGGCAGCCTGGTGGGACTGAGCACGCTAAGCTCACAGCTCTCTGACACAGCTCTCACAGCTCTCTGAACTGCTGGGTGGCCTATTCTCGGCTGACCGCGCCCCAATGGCGCTTCCCTCCGCGTCCCTCCTGTCCAGGTTGCCACAGGACCGGTCTGGTCACCAGGACTCTGCCATTGTTCGTGATCAATGCCGTGGTCGTCTTCTCACGGCCTGTACACGCGCGCACACACAGACCGTACGTTCCGGTGTGGTGATTGGACGCCTATTGGAGCCTATTGTAGGCGTCATGCCCGGGCACCTACAGCCTACTGACCCTGCCGAGCACCGAGGACGCCCCGCTTCCTCGGAGGACCGAAGACGCCTGCTTCCTCTGAGGACCGAAGACGCCTGCTTCCTCTGAGGACCGAGGACGCCCCGCTTCCTCTGAGGACCGAAGACGCCTGCTTCCTCTGAGGACCGAGGACGCCCCGCTTCCTCTGCGGACCGAAGACGCCTGCTTCCTAAGACAGATAACCGTAACGCCCGTCTCCTCGGGGGGACCGTGACGACGGCTTCCTCAAGAGACCGTGACTTGCCGCCGAGCAGCAGAGCGCATCCACGCCAATTAAGGCACTTCTGCCCTATGAAGGAACATCGGGTGGCCAAACGAGTGAAGCCCACTGACACATATTTTACCAACTCATTCCGACAACCAAGCTCGAAGAATATTGCTGCCCTTGAATTCATCAATCCAGCTTTATGAATCTAAACCTGAACACAAAACACGAACGCAAGCGCGCACTGTACGGAGGCGGGCCAGGATGGAGTAACGACTTTATGGATGGAGTAACCAGGATGTGGTAACCAGGATGGAGTAGTCCAGGATGGAGTAACGAGCGCGAAGCGTTCGCGAGTAGAGCCCTTCATGGAATGGGAATCCCCATGGAACCCATGGAACGGGATGGAAATGGGTGGGAATGGGCCATTTTTTGGAAATGTAACGGTTTGGAACGGGTTTGGGACAGACTATATAATTTTTTAGCACCACAAGAAGTGAAATATGCTGAAAAGGGTGGGATTGGGACCCCCATCAATTATGAATCCGGATTGGAACGGTTTTGGGTCTGGATGAATGGGCTGTAGCGGGATGGGGGCTGAAAATGTGTCTCATGAAGGGGTCAACTCGCGAGTCCTCACTGAATACGGGATTTTCTCACATATAAGCGGCCGACCCGACCGACCAACCAACCATAACACATTTGAGGAGCTTATATCTTTGGAATCCCACATCCGATTGACTAGCGGTCTTCGCCATCTGATAGCCCATTCAATCAATTATGTTATTGACATGTTTCGTCTCACGTGAGGGGTCAGCATGGCGCGTGGGACGTGCCGCGTCAGGGTGTCAGAAAACGTTATCCTGCAATAGCTGAGAAACGGCTGGACCGATTAAGCTGAAATTTGGTGTGTGGTTTGAGACCACACTACTGGCAATGTCGCGCAAGTCAAACTCTGGGTCATATTTCGCACGTGCACATCCCTGTTCCGTAACTCAGAAACGGCTGGAACGATTAAGCTGAAATTTGGTGTGAGTGCGGGCTCGCTCGTCCTTCGCTGATTAAGGCGTTTTACTGGTTCTTAAAATAACAACAATGAAAGACGGAGAATCAATGGAAAGAAGTAGTTACCTACACATCAGAGCACTTGCGCTTTTTTGCTTGTGTAGCATAGTTCGATGGAGGGCGCAATGCGAACAACTCGGCAATATTTAATAAGTATTTGCTAGAAATGGAGCCATGCGACAATATAATTGATACATTTTGCGGTTGATAAAGTGGATTCATAATGATCTAACGAGTGCTTTCATCGATCGCTTTGTCGGCGGTATTGAAATACATTTGGAATGGTTTGTATAACAAAGGATGTGACGACTGACGATAAGCCTTCTTTATAAATAAAACGCAGAGTCAAAGATGACATCGCTGAACATCGGGGAGCATATATTAACTGGTACGGCACTTGTCAATTTGAAAACGAAATATGCTGTCAAATTGGGGTATAAAAATGCAATGGATAAATAACATTGCGTCGTACAATGGCGAATATTTCAACGGATTGCAGTGCAACATTTAAAGCAGCTGGTGTCGGTTTTCTACTTTATGGGAGATCGCTGCAGCTTTCTCAGGGTATGGTCGGTATTTTGGCATTGTAATATCGGGACAGGATGGCAGCTCTGTAACGTACAGAGTCAACTCAATCTACATACATATTGCATAGTGCCTGCAAGAGCACGTGGTTATCCTAAATCTATACTACTATTTTATAAGCGTCTGTCTGTCTGTCTGTCCATCTGT